>CAJNJA010028509.1:2889-30808 GCA_905231915.1 Symbiodinium necroappetens | reverse complement strand
ACTTACTGACTTACTTACGTACTTACTTACTTACATGCATATTCACTTACTTAGACTTACAGACTTACTTACTTACTTTACTTTACTTTACTTTACTTTACTTTACTTTACTTTACTTTACTTTACTTACTTACTTTTCGAATTTTAGATACAGGGCATTGGCCCTACTTGTTCGACCTTCGCCCTGAAACGATCACTCCTTTCGACTTCAGGGTCTGTAGAAACACTAGCCGTCACTAGCCTCCCGACAAACAGCAGCCCGCTCTCTCAGCACCACCCTTCTTTCGTCAGGTAAGCCCTGCCTTATTCATGATTCGCTCCCTAACCAGACCCTCCTCACAAAGCTTTTCGAGTTTCGCATTCAGGCTGACTGGTCTTCCAGCTCAGGATTAGTATCCACAGCCCTGGGCTCGCAGCTGCATTCTGTCCTGCGAAATTCGTCTACATGTCCTTCTAGACATCCCCCCGAGGCATCGACAAAGCTGCATACATCGAACAGCAAGTCTTGTGTGTTCTGGACCACCTGGGGATTGTTCTGAACTTAGCTTGCAAGCCACTCGCCCGATTGAATCGTCACCATGATTGTTCATCATGCTCATGGCCATCTTTACAAAAGACGGGCCCTGCCTGTGCTTGCGTGCATTTCTCATCAAGGCGGACTTGGCTACGGCACAGCCGCCCCCTAGCTCGCTACTCCTGTTGCCCGGAAGCCAATTAGAAAACTCTCAAATGTGCCTTGCAGACCTGAGGTCCGGGTTCACAAGTTTGGCTACCTGGTGCGTTTCAGCTTGGCTGGGGTCAGAACAGATCTCGAGCCAAACAACTGCCTTTTGTATTTCTTTAAATACCGCCAATTGACATCAGTAGCTAGGCGTAGAAAGATTCGGAATTTTGACACTCACACTCGAACAAGCCAGGCAAAGTCTGGAGACGAAGTGGTTCTTCAACGCAAAAATCCCCTCCCCGGCGTATTCACCAGGCAGGTGCACTCCCAACTGAGGCTCGAAAGATGCACAGCAACAACTATCACCCGGTAGCTCAGCCTCATTTACAGCAGTCTATCGAGCAAGATTGGGAATCCAGGGAAGGTGTTGCCTTCCATGATTCTGGGAACCCTTTCGGACAAAAGTGAGTGCGAGGTCGGGCAGCCGCTGCAACGAGAAACTGACCCGACCCTCTCGATATTCCTGATGACAGGCATCAAACACCTGAATCCCCAAAGCTCTCCTCCCGGACCACACGAAATGGCTATGAACAACATGGGCCAGACATGTTTTACCGTTCAGTACCGTATCGTGCCAGCCATGCCAGCCTCCAAAACACAGAAAACTGATGTCCAACAAGCCTGCACTCCGCTCCATTGTACATCAAGCCAACTCTATCTCTTTGGCCCGCCTGCTGCACGCAGGAGTCTCTGAGCAATGTCCGTCGCAAGAGGAGGTTCAGCGTCGGGATGAGACTATCCAGCCGCTTTTGCAACCTCGTCCAGACTGGCTTTACAGGGCTTGCTTGACCATGCCTGAGACTTCCGAGCTTCGGAGCTGGTTTGACAGGCGATGTGGTCAGCGAGCTACTTGCTCTTACTCACTCTCTCTCTCTCTCTCTCTCTCTCTCTCTCTCTCTCGCTCTCAATCTCTCTCTCTCTCTGTCTCTCTCTCACTCTCTCAGCAGGTCTTTACAGTCCAGTTGCTTTCTTCTATGCTATAGACTACATCGACTTGATTCTGTTGCAATATAGCAGCATCAACTTGACCGTACACCGTTGCTGCAGTGACCCTGTATACGATACCCGTACCGAGCCCGTCCGGAGCTCCTCGACTGATTGTCTTCCATAGGCTCAAGTACGACTGCCCATCCCAAACACCACACGATGATGCTTGCTGCCAATGGAACTAACAGCGACGGCCCAAGTAAGTGAGCGTGCATAATTCGATTAAGATGCCCCAAAAGCCCTCCATGAGTGTAGAAAAAGGGTCGAAGAGCCAAGCCTGCCGTAATTCTGATTCTGGTCACCTGCAAGACTTGCAGAGCTCTTTGACAGCCGTCCCTGCGCTGCGAGTTCGAGCCTGTGCATACGGATTCTGTCATCTGCATCTTTGCAGGTGCGCAACCTTGAAACGACAACTGGGTCCTCATCGTTACAATAGTTAGACCATCTTAAACCCTACTAAATAAAATTGATCATGATACATGTCTCCCCAATGCTCGTGTACAAATAACCCGCGTCCGACTTCATTGGGACTTCAGCCGGGTCGTCAGTCGCTCCTTGGCCACCTCTGTCCATGGCCGCGTGCGGAAGAGGGCATGCGACAGTACCTAAGTTCGACAGCCGCGGCTGGTCGCGAACAACACTTCTGAAATTCTTGCAGATGACAAGACTCAAGTCGTAATTCATAGACTGTAAAGAGATTACACAATTAAAAAGGCACCGTAATCTGCAGAAGAGTCTCGATTGTTGGTTATTACTAGTATCGTGGTCTTATTAGTATTTTTTCATCTACTGTGCGCACGCGTGTGGGCATATCATTTTCCAAGATGACTAATCCATGCAAACTCTCAACTTGTAACGAAGGCCCAGGTACTAAGGCGGTTCCCACGACAAGACCCCGACAGCCGGCGGAGGTGAAGACGCTTGTGGCGCCAAGGCCTGCATGGCCCAAAGCCACGAGGCCACAGCGCAACCAGGGACCCCCAACAGCGCGGTAGCCGCCTCCAGCGGCCTTACCTGGTTCTGGTTTGGGGTCATTAGTGGGTCAGGATTACTGCTTTCATGTGCGGATTATGGTTGAGATCACTTTACGACCGGGCTTCGATTGGTTTGGGATTTGGGGAAGTCGGGCGCTTGGAGGCGGGTGCGTAAGCAGTGCCGGGATGATTGTCTGTGTGAGTGGAGCGGGGTATGCTGATAAGGCTGCTCTAAATAATCTAACAAAACTCCTGAAACAGTTTGCAGCAAGCTGCCCTGGAGCACGTCGACATCGAACATCTCAGGGGGAGCTAGAAGCGCTATGGCCTGGGCCGCAGGGGTCGCCTATAGACCCATAAATATCCCTGCCGACCACGCCGCGTAGCAACACGATACACATGAGAGGCCTGGTGGTTCTGATTCTGGATTCTGGCTTGCGCTTTTCTGTCTGTAAGCTGTGCTCGGAGTGGCCCTTCCACGCTTCAGGCTTCCAACCCCTCTGTGAACGACGACCTGACGGGATGAAGCTACCCACTGCCGAGCACCCAAATGCAGAGGAACTCTCTCTCCCTTCTAATGTAGGGGCCCTAGTAATTAGAATAGGGTTTTGGGGCTTCCTTATTATAATTATAGTAGAATATACCCCTTAAACCCTATTCTAATTATTAAGGCCCCTATATATTACCGACATTCGGGATCCAAATGGCCTTGGCGATGAGGCAGAAGGTCACGAAGAAGGGTCGCACAGAGGCCGATGCAAAGGCCGCCGTGACCAGGAGAAGGTTCCTCACTTGCGGCGCGTGTGCACTTCGGGATGCTTAGGACCTGCTGTTGGGTTGAGAGACAGGCACCCCCGAAACGGGAAGGTTACCGTGAAAAGGGTAGCCAATGCAACCAGAGGATCCTCCGTCGACCCTCCCTCAATCTCAAACTTCGGGGCATGCTGGGGCCGAAAAGCTCTGATTCTGAAGGCCCTACTGTGCTTCGAAGCTGCATGTAGTTGCCCGCGAATCGCTGTAGGTTCGAAGGCACACGTTGGGCCGGATGGTCCGGCGGGCGCATCTCACCGGCAAATTCCTCTCTGAGTTCAGGGGTTTGGGTTTAGGGCCAGCCAGTCTTGATATGGAGTTGCAATCGTCGGACAGCAAGTCCGCAAGTATTGGCTTCAACTTTGTCTCCCGCACCTTGTGTGCGGAAACGCGCTACTTTGATGGCTGAATTCCCTCAACCTCAGCCCTAAAAGCTCCCTTCCTCAACGCTGCAGACAACCCCAAACTATGCCCCGCAAGCCTTGTCGCGCCCTTTGCCCCGCCTCCCAGGGCTGGGACAGGGCAACACCGGCGGGAGCGCCTGCCTCAAACCACCAGCTTTGAGCTCAAAACCAGAGCTCTCGGCGGTCCAGGGCTTATGGTGTAGGGTCTGGGGTGTTGTTGATTTTAGAGCGTTGCCAGGACGTGAACACTGAGACACAGAGAGATCTCGCAACTCTGTTACTGCGAGGTTTTGTGCTTATTTAAAATTTATTGCTCTTAGGGTCTGTAAGGGATTGAGGGGTAAGGGTTGCAGCGTCGAGCACTTTGCCATGTCGCTACAAGATGATAGAAGGTCGATGTAGTAATTGCCCCCCCATTTCCTATCGCCGTAGGGCAGCGCGGGCTCCAGCTCAGATGCCTCTCCAGGGTCCTTCGCGCACCTTGAAACTTAACAGGCCTCGCCTAAAGCAGCCCTAGTTCCCGAGGACCCCCGCCCAAAGCTCCTCCGAGGATTCTGAAACACCAACAAGCTGTAACCTAGTAGTAGTGTGCGTATACCGAAGTAAACATCGACAAGCTGCCAGGGTCAGGGACAGCAGCTCCGAACAAGCGCCCTGACAAAGAAAACAAGTCGAAGCAGGGCGCAATCATTCCAGGCTGGTGGGGTTTATTTGGAAACCCTAAAGCCTCCGAGCCCCTGAAGCCTTCTAGAGTCTATACGGTTTTTAGGTTTTACGGAGTTTTATGGACATCATTGCTGAGAATGGGCTATCGGAAGGGGTTAGGTCGGTTAGGCTCTCACAGGTCAGGCAGTGCCACGGATGTCGACTACTCAAAGCAGTGGAAAGCTAAGAGAACCAGCTGACGAGACCCGGGACCCCCAAAAAGGCAGATTTCATCTTCGAGAGTGCTGCTTTCACCTCAAACCAAAGGCACTTTGGTTCCCGGAGCTTTGATCTGAACAGCGGAGCCAGTTTATAGGGTTTAGGGCTTATTAAAAGGGCTTAGGGTATCCTTTTTGCTACACCCCTCGCAAGGCACACAGCTAAGCCCGTAGCATGGATAGGCCGATTCGCAACCGTGCTGTCTCCACGCGACTTGCTCAAGCAAGACGAAGAAGACAAATGAGAACAACAGGTAATTCTTGAATCCCTCCGGCTAAAGACTCTCAATTCTCAATGTGCCGAACGGCCTGTAGACTCTGGCTTTTGATATCCGATGCAGAGAAAGCCAAGGAAGTCCCAAACCTGCAGAGGGCCCCAAAACCCAAACCTCCTTTTCCAGAGCAGCGCATGCCTCGAACTCCTCCTCCTTGCGCCCATCGGCACTGGCAAACCTGCGGGCAACCGCTCTTTGCTCGAATTATGGGGTCTAGGATTGCGAAGGGTCCAGGAGTTCCAGGATGTTTCAGGGCCGAGGTTATGTTTTCTTTACTTTAGCTATTGGGCCGGCGGAGCTGGTCTTCTGTCAGGGCCATCGTGTCTCGCTGCATCACTCTCTGCAGTTTGCCCAAAAGACGCCCAGAAAGGAAGTCCAGCAGTGTTAGGAGCTGGATCCCTGGTTTCAACTCTGTTAGCAGCAGGGCCTCCATGCCCCTGACGAAAGCCAAGAAGGCGAACGCCATAAAACTCCAAGTCCCGCAGCCGCCTCTTTGTGGTTCTCACCAGCCAACTGCCGAGTGCAGCATCACGCCAGGTGATGATTGCCTGCATCACCCGGACGGGCTTGCGAACACCGTGGCTCCATGACACCATCTGAACTCCTGAACTCCATCCGCAATCCCACATGTCTTCTTGCCTTGCTTATCATTCTTATAGCACTTCCTCACCACCACAAGGGCAACATCCGAGTCCATTACCGTTCGGCTGAACTCTGCCTGTGCACCGTGCACCTGGTTCCGAAACCGTGCGCCCCGAGTTCTAGATTCTAAATGCCAATCCCCCAAACAGTATAAGATTGAAACCAAAACAAGCCAAACTGTTCAGATCCTCATTGCATCACATCCAGACTTGACAATAACTCTGCATTCTGACTCAGATTCAGCTCAAAGGCATAGTTCTGGGTACTGTTTAGACCTGAGGCTGGGGTTCAGCCAGGCCCGGTCCCCGAACCACAGAACCGCCTGCTGCCATGCCATGCTGCGAAGGCACAGGGCTATTTGGAAGCGGCAAGATCAAAGAAGTATGCCTTGTCTATCCATCTATCTAATCCATTACTTCTGCCTGCCCTTCTCTAACCATCAATCTACATATCTACCGAGCTGCGTATCTACCTATCTATCTGTCGATCACACAAACAATCAATCAACCTATCTATCTATCTATCTATCTTGGCACCTGCCTATATAGTTTGAACTCATATGCTGTATACCTACATGCATACCCAGAGCGCCTCTCGATTATTACTAATTATGCACAAGGAAGCCTAGAGAACTCCAGCTGTCCCCAAGGAGTGGTCTCGCACGAGCAATCCAAGCCAGTCCAGCTCATAGCCTAGACCTTGTTGTGCACAACGGGGTTAGTCCCATTAACGCGGAATATCCTGGCCTCCAACTCATGGTGGGATATGAACTTGAGGCTGCGGTCGAAAGAGCTTTCCGTGCAAGCGTCGCAACAGACAAGACCCTCTAGCACCTGCGCAAGAACCCACTCTCTCCGAGCAAACACCTTCTCTGATGGGGCGGCATCTGAAGCCGCCATGCTGCGGCGGGATTTGGATTTGGATCGAAAAGACACGCGGCTATCACTGAAGTGCTTTCAGGGATAGAAGAGATGGGCTGCCATACGACTGCTACTACTTTACCAGGGGTTATGACTGAGCTCTGGACTGCTCTATTGTGCCTGCTTTCTTGTACCAATATCGAGTAGCTTTATCGAAGCAAACAATATCTCATGGTCAGATGGATGCCCAGGAAGTGTCAGTAGTACCGGTTGACAGTACATGGAGCTGACAAATCCCAAACTAATGTGTGCGCTGAAGGCATCCAGCGAACCTCCAAAATACGCCTCAACCCGAGCTCGAACCACTGTGACCCCATGGTTCAATCCCGCTAAACCCATGATCCTGACCCCATCAACTCCTGAACCTGAACCCCCTAAACCTTGATCCTATAAACCCTGATCCGTGGTAGGCACTCGACCCTTAGAAACTCTGATTTACTCACACCTGGACTTCTTCGAAACCCTAGACTCCTAGACTCTCCTAAACCCCCTCAGGGCACATCCGATCTCAGGCCATGGCCCCAGGAATTTCAGCTCCTCCGGGCTGAGTTCATCTTGCGAGCACCTGAGGTGGAGGGGGGTGGTAGGGTTTAAAGTTTAAGATGCTCTTCGTATGCTTGCCATCACCCTTTGAGGGTAACAGCTTTTGGTGCAGGATCGGGAGTTTGAAGGTTGCGGGCTTAGGGCTTAGGATCTGCGTTTGGGGTGCCAGGGTAAAGCAATCGGTAGTTTGCCCTCTTTGGGCTTTAGTGCAGAGCTCATGGCTTTTACAGGGTAAGTTTGTTTATACGGGCATAGATGTATGTTGCTGCTAATGCATGAGAAGCTGTATCTGTGCAGGTACACAGCAAACAAAACGGAAATTGAAGTAGACACATGCATACGTACATACACATGCACATACGCATACACATGCAGATCATATGCATATGAATATGGAAGAAATGCATATACATATACATACATGCATGCTAACATCCACATATATGTATGTAAGTAAGTAAGTATGTATGTATGTATGTACGTACTATATATATATATGTGTGTATATATATATATATATTAGACACACACACACATACACAATTACATCCACGCCTCCATCCATGCATCCATCCACACATCCGCCCCATACACCGATCCACCCACCCTCCCATCCATCCATACGGACATACAGACACACACACACAGATATATATATATATATATAGAGAGAGAGAGAGAGAATACAAGCACACGTACCCACACACACACACACACATCTATATAGAATACAAGCACAGGCACACACACACACACTCCAGCACACATATCGTATACATAGGCATACACATGTATACACATGTATGAGACCTTCAGTTTATACCTCATGTACATAAGCCCCGGTCGACCCCTCAAGACTGGTAGGGGCCCTGCTCGAGGAATCCTTGGATTCGCTGGGACACGCGGCGTGCACGGGAGATGACTTCCTGCTCAAGACTTGTATCTTGTGGATAGTTCCGTCATGAGGCAGCGACAAATATTACGAATAGACTCCGCGGTTCCGTGTTGTGGAAGCATGAATGCCGCGATCAGTATCGTATCCTTTTCAATGCATAGCTCGTACCGCGGAGTCTTGCGGTACTAGTGTCGTTACTGGGTACGCAGAGTCTTGCTCGTAGTGTCGCTGCTGGGTATGCTGAGTCGTAGACAGGAGTCCTATGGTTGTTCGATACAGATTGCCGTGCATCGTGTGTTGCTATGATCCGTGCCAGGTGGGTGAGGGGCGAGGAATGCCAGTTCTCGAACAACTCTGTCTATATCGGATTCACTTCCCACGCAGTTTCGCCACACCCTGGCAATGGCCCAGGGCATCCCTGCTGATTCCAGAATCTCGCTTAAATCCATGGCAGTTTACAGCTTACAGGACTACAGGGGCCCTTACTTAGTCACAGACTGCATGGGAGGCCTTTCGAAGGAACACATGTGCACTTCTTGCATCGCCGCTGTCTGAAAACTTGGGCTGCGAAGCAGCAGACGGACTTCTGAAACAGCTTTGCAGCTCTGCAGTGTGTCGCAGTGACACCTTATTACCAAGCACCCCCAACATCCGGGTCTTCTTCTTGACATGTTACAGCCTCTGTTTCGCTTGTGACCTGCTTTATTCTTTGAAGCTCGGCAAAGAGCAAACACAGCCTCGGAAGAAGAGATCAGCGACCATGTGCCAGCAAGCAATGTGTTCATACCCCTGCCCGGACCTTATGTTGACTACAGTCCTGGCTAAATTCGGGGTTCTCATCAACTCATGCGGTGCAAGTCGCAGTCCACGGGTGTTGCCCCTCTTCCCATACCCATAACAACTTTGGGATGTAAACCTGGGCATCTGTAGTCTAGACCGCGCAGACCTACCACCCAGACGCTTCAATGCTGGTGGATTTACGGATGCAAGCGTCTGTAAGGTGTAGGCTTCGAGGGAAGGTTCACTACACTATGCTGTATTTAATGCCTGTCTGTCTGTCCGCCTGCCTGCCTGCCTGCCTGCCTTTCTGTCTCTCCGTCTATATAGCTGCGCGGTATACAGATATACAAACGGGTACTATTGTATTTAATTGGTTCATTGACCCCCTTGTTTTAGAAGGCCACGTTCCTAAGTTTCGGGGTGCTGGATGCTTTTGCTGGAATTGTCTTGCAGCTTTCGAGCCGACAACAAGAGCGGGCACGACGGCAAAGCAAAGACAAGTTTCGTGAGACTGCTCCCGGGTTGCTTTCTCCCGTTTTTGGGTGGGGTTTTTTCCCTCTCGCATGGCAAAGGATCAAAGCCCACAAGCGAGGTTGTTCGGGGAGCACTACAAAACGAGCCCATAATGTTGAAAGGGATGCCGCTCCAGACTAGCCCATAAATGAACCCATTAGTGGACCGACACCCAAAATTCAACATCACAGGTAGCAGGCAGATCACGGGTCCCAACTAGAGTACACATAGAAAACCTAAGGGTTTGGGACCTGGTGTGACCAACCCGGACTACAAGCCAGCTGTCATCCTTTCGATGACAGACAACAAAGGATCAACCACACGCGCTAGTATTTAGCGACACTTCGCAAAAACGAAATCTATTTCAGATTCCCAGAAGAAAACCTCACTGCAGCAAAATGCCGACTCACTTGCAAATGAGAGAACCCGAATTACGAATTACAAATTACAACAGTGCAGTAAATTAAGTCTTGCAAGCCATGCATTGACAGCGCACAATGTACAAGTCGCACAGAACTCAGAAGACAAGGAGTGACTCAGCGGTTGCCAGCATGAGCGTTAGCATCATCTGTCTATGGAGCTCCAAAGACAAAGAGTCTTGCCAAGCAGTCGCCAGCGTGAACGGCATCATCATCTGCCCAAGGCCCCGCGTATCCGGGCCAGCAGCGATGTGAAGCGCACACGCGGATTGAACTTTTTTGGGGTGACTCAAGCAGCAAAGCACAGGCAGATGACTTTATTTCCTTTCTGATTCAGCAGAACTGCAAAAAAGGAGACACTGGAAGCGGCAGCACAAGATGTAGCCATTACGAGTGGCTTACCCACTCGCCGGAGACGGCCAAAGGCAGTCACTTGTTTCAGTGCTCCTGTCCCATATCATAACTTCTGCCCAATCGGAGAACCATAATCTTTTGGACCGCCCAAGGGTGCTGCTTATGTCGTCTGAAAGACCGGTGGCTCCAACAGTCCATTGACTTCCGAAAGACATACCAGAAAGTGGCAATTGTCATGGCTGATCATGTAGGCCCGAAAAAGCATCCCATAAGCCAGGCCAAAATGTTTGCTGCACCAGAACATCGTGCCAATTGCGACTTTCAAGATACACCAGCAGAGGTCAGAGGCATCGGGCCATGGCGAAATGTCACCGAAATGCCTGAAATGAAGGGAACTCAACCAATCCACCAAGGTCCAAAGACAAAGGGGGGAATACTATAACAATCTAAAAGAGAGCATTACACCATTAATGGATGAGGGGGGAACCCAGCTCTCCCTGTGTGGAAGGATGGAAGCCGGAGTGGTAGTTGGCATAGGGAGCAGCGCAAACGGGTCGTGTCGGTGTGGGCAGCAAGGACAACCTCATTAGTTGTTTCTGGTTTTTCGGGTTTTTGCGAGGCAACACCCTTTGCTGCCAAGGCACCGAGCTTCCCAAAGTCACCAAGCCCGTGAGGGCAGCCCAACAAGATCGCAAGGTCCAAACCCCACAATCCAAAAGCCGACGAAAGCAACTGAATTCCGAATTCCAAATTCAAGCAAACCAATTAAACCATGCCGGTTCATGCAGACCCAATTTACAAATTAAATCGTCGGCAACAAGTGTTCAGGGATTTTAGTCAGTTACCGTTGACAGACTGAAGAAATCAGAAATTCGGGACTGACGGGGGGCAGGTTGAGGAGTTTGAGAGCGCTGAAGTGCCAGGCTACCAATAGGGGTAAATGCAACGAGAACCACTCGCCTATCTTCCTTCCATGGTTGTGTGGCATGAAGTAGGTTACGCGCAGGGAAGATATAAGGGCACTGTATATCAACAATGCGACCTGGGAGCTGTCTACCCTGAAACAACTGGCAAACTGTTCCACTCTGGTCATACACCCAAAGACCTCCCCCGTTCTGATGCTCCGTGAGAGCGACAATCATGTTGTTGCCTATGTTCTTCGTGTCACGATGCGGCTCCTTGCTACAATTCTGTCTAATGCAAAGGCAGGTCCAAGTGAACGAAGGGCAGATCTGAAGCATGTACGCTTTCAACAGATCATGAACATGAGGCATGTTCGCAGTAGCAACTGAAGAGGTCTTGGTGTTTCGAGGGTTAACCCCTAATACCACCATTCTGGCTTGTCGGTCATCCCTATCTCGCAACACGAACTTCCTGGGAAGGGAGTCCCAAATCTGAAGAATGTCAGATTTCTCCAAAGTGACCCCTCGTTTGGCCTTACAAAGCAGCGAATATGCCAGAGTCTCAACCGGGGTAACCTGAAGGTCAACTCCCAACGCCAAAGCCAAAGTTCGACGAGACTGATCATCGATCCCATGCCAACAGTCATCTTCATCTGCATCGGAGACTGTCACAACCTCAGCATCATCATCAGGCAGTTCATCAGCTTCATCCCTGGGAACGGCAGAGGGCACATGTGAAGTGTGTTCGGTGTTGGCAGGCCCTCGGTGTGGCTGGGGTGGGGATCGTGACCTAGTTCGCTGCATGTTCATTGAGTGCTGAAGCCATGACAGCCACAAGGTACAAATAGTATATTGCACACCCAATGCAGACAACTGTGGGGCTCAGGGCAGCTACAACCAAGGAGCGCCTAGATACGACTAGCAGCTACACGCACTGCGGAGCGCTCCGTCGACACACTGCTGACTGCGAAAGAACATCTGTTGGATTTTGCTCACTCGGAAGAGCAACGTCTGTGTTCAACTGTGGTATGCGGCCACCTTGCTCGAAGAGCTGACATATCTGCAAATGTACACATTCTGGGCTTTTCATCCCAGTCCTTGCAAGATAATTACAAATTACAAATTAAATTGCAAAATGCAGAGAATTCAGAATTAAAGTATGCAGGGCTTGCAAAATTTCATACATGCATGTAAATTACAAATTAGGTGGCTAGTACCATAGTGACTTTGGTAGAGCTACAAGCAGAAAGACCTGTGGCTACAGGCTGCAGGCTTGCTTCATGGCTCCATTCCGGAAAACATGATAATAATGGCAACAAAGCCTAAAGTTACATCCCTACAAAACTCATACCTCATTGGCGAAGCATGGCCCGAAGCAAATCATTCCCAGATGTTGGGGATGGTGCCGGTATCGGCGTGATCAGGAAATTGGGGGCCCTGCTTTCGCCACCAAGTACAAACTGCGGCTGCGGTTGCGGTGCAACTGCATTCACGTGTTCCGACAACCTGAGCTGAATGCCTCCACTCGGTGCTGCACTCTGAAGCCCAGTGTCAATCGACACGGGGATGACAGTTGGCGTCGGGTTGGCTGCCACTTGTGGAGGCGGTTGTGGCCCAAGCGTAGTCGGCGGAGTGGTAGGGTGAGCTTGCTGGCTTGATGTGCTGGAAGTGGCTTCCGTTGCCTTCTCCGCGGGCGGCTTCCGCACAGGGAGTTTCGGTAGGCGGGAAAGCACCTCTTGGAGCGTCGGGAGCTCTTGCAGAATGGAATCGAAGGCCCCACGATGGCTTTGGTCCATTTCATTCTGTTGATCGACAATGCCAGTGCAAAGGCTCTCTAGGCGCACAAGGCGATCCTCACACGTCTGAACCGCCTCCGCGCAAGACAGGAGCGTCTGTTGGGCCTGTCTCGAACCATCCTGGCCAGCTCCCATCATCTCCAGCGTCTTTTGCTGCATCGGCGCCAACGTGCGCAAGAGACTCAACACATCCCCCACATTCTTGGAAATCCACCCTGTGTTATCCTTCACCGTGGAGATGACTTTGTCTCTGTGTTGATCCATCAAAGCCCGAATGACAGCTGTTTTCTCCGTCAGGTCTTCAAGTTTTCGCTCCAAAACCTTCTGCAGTCTGTCTGTCTGCTCCGTCACCACCTTTGCTGTGGCCACATCTCCATTGATCTGGAGCAACAGGCCATGGGTTTCTGTGACCCTGTTGCCGATAGCACTTAGCTTGTCAAAATCTGCAGAGTGGCCGTTCAGCAGCTTGTGGATAGAGGTGATCTCAGCTTGGGCCGTCTGTAGTTGGCCGAGCTTTGCGAGAACCTCAAGGAGTTGCTTTTTTGTAGCCTGGGAGTCCCCTTGTTGTCCATCTCCATCGCCATTGCCATCTTGCTGGGTGTAGAGCTCAGTGACTTGAGTCACGATGTCTTGCACCATCATTGATCCAGCTGTGGCAAGGTTTGCAGGCTTGAAGAACTGAGCCAACACTTGGCACTGCTCATACAGTTCTGCCAAGAACTTGTCCTCCATCTTGCCAAAAAGCTTTTCTTGATAGAACGACAAATCTTGGTTCTGCGAGTGCAGCGCTTGTTGCAGATACAGCTGTTGAGACTGAATCTCTTGCATCGTGATTCGCATGGCATGGATCGTCAGCGCCAGCCTTTTCTGTGTCTGCATAATGTGATAAAGCAGGCCAAGTGTCCCGGCCATGCAAATCACAAAGATAGCAAGCTCAGCATTCTGTCCTGACACCTGGGTTGCACAACAGATCATCTCACACAGCCTCGTGAATGGCCGGAAAAGAGAATCCATGATGAGCACAGAGAGGCGAGGGGAATTGCTACAGGGCAGTTTGAGGCAGTTTTTGCACTGAAAATAACACAATGTGCATGCATCACATGTGTGCCAAAGAGCTTCGTGCAGCAACCATATTTATTTGGACGTCCTGCCCCCCCCCCCCTCCGAAAGGACAACAAATTAGAGCCACGAACAGAATGGTGGTGGAGAATGAAAAGGCTTACACATGTAAACAGTGTTGTAATCGTTTTTGCGATAGACCAAACGTGTGTGGGAAAACTTTAACGCCTCGGTGGCTGAATGATCTGTCAGAGTGTTTTGTGGGTGACCTTTATGTCCGCGAACATGCACCACTCGACCAAAACGACAAATTTGACGCCAGACTGACATGAGTTCGTGGACAGTAGAGGGGTGACAAGTAATGTTAGCAAGTTCTTCCAAAGCTTGAACTACCAACATCGAGTCAGTCATATAAAGGAAAGGGATAGAGGGAAAGCAGTGAAGAAAAGTGCGGATATGTTTTAAGGCTTGTACAGCAGCTAGGAGCTCCGCTTTGATGTTAGTACACTGACCCTCAATACGACTTTGGAGAATTACCGCGTCGTCCAGGGGTGCATAGGGGGCTAGAAACGTTACCGCAAGGGAGCCACAGCCATGCTTGCAGCCACCGTCCGAACAGACTTGCAAACAGTCAGCATCAATCTCGGCTTCCGCTTCTGGTACAACCTCAAAGGACGTCCCATAGGGTGGCTCAACGGGAACATGACGAAAGGGAAGAAGCTTGAAAATATCGCCAACCTGAAGTAAGCAGCGACCATACAAATCCACATCACAAAGGTCAGAGTAGAACTTAGAAGGGCTTAAGGATTTGAAGGTCAACCACGACTGGGTAAAGGAAAGCCAAGCGGGCCGATCCAGAGCCTTATCAACCCAGAAAGCAGGTTCCCAAGGTTCCCTCAAAGATTCGTAAGCCAATTGTAGGAAGCGAACGCAATTGGGCCAGTAACCTCGAACCCGGCGATGGGAAAGGGAAAAGGCCTGCAACCATGTGCCATCTCGAATACCCATGACTACAGTAAGGGGGGAGTAGCGATAGGTCCAAAGCCGAGCCGCATGACCCCCAAAACCCAGGAAGGAAGTAGCTAAAAAGCCGGGCCAAGTAGAGTGGTTACACGCCTGGGCGCACATGCGACTAGCGCGACGACGAGATATCCAATTATGACTGGTAGTGAGAAAAGGATCAGACTGAAAGCCGCACAGTGAAGTCAAAAGCGTGGTGTGAAGTACCATCAGCATGTTTACCACCATAGTGACAGGGCGAACGCAAGGAGAAAGCCAACGCCACTTAGATGTAACAAAGGTGTTCAAAAGGTGGAGTCGCGTCTTGATGGGGCCGCCCTTGCGTTTCAAAATGCGATAATAGCCCCAAAAACTATTATGTGCAAGAGTCAGTCTGGCCCCAAGAACCGCCTGAGAGGAAATACCGAACCCGGTCAGGACCCCCAAAAACTTAAACGACGAGACATGACAGATATGGACATCGCGGACGATAAGTGGGCGAACACCCAAATCAGGAGAAACTATAAATTTACACTTGTCGAGTGCTAAAGTGAGCCCAATCGACGCAAGGGTGTCGATGACCCCTTCAAGTAAACGGATAGCCTGTTCGTACGCGGTGGCTAGTAATATGATATCGTCTGCGTACAACAAATTAAAGAGGCGGTGAAAGGTCCCATTGGGATCCATGGATTGAACCCAGGTAGATTCGGATTCAACCCACTTAGCGACTAAAAAGCCCAGGAAATAATCTACCGTCCTTGCGAAAATCTCAGCAGAATAAGATGACCCCTGTACAACCCCTCTCAGTAGTTGTTGTTCCCAGGAAACATCGCTGATGCTGACAAGGACCCTAGAGAGGACGATGATCTTAAGGAGAACATGAGACTCAAGGTGAGCCCCGCACTGGGCAAGGAAACGTGCGATGGATGAATGGGACAAATGGTCAAAAGCCGAAGCCACGTCCAATTTAATAGCTACAAGGGGCAGTCCATACTCCTGGCTCAGATGAACAACGTGTTGAAGACAAGTTGAGCCCTCCAAAGACTGAGAACCAGGAATGCAAGCCAGCTGATTAGCCACAGGCAAAGGAAAATGAGGACGGAGACGGAAAAGAAGGATCTTAGTGAAAATTTTACCAGGAGTAGAAGATAAAACAATTGGTCGGAGATGACTGGGAAAGGTAGGGAGAGGGACCTTCGGAAGAAATGTAAGACGTGAAAGTAGCCAAGAATCTGGGATAGGGAGAGAGCCAAAAAGAATTGAATTAAACAATTCTGCAAGATGTGGAGCTAATTCAGAACTTGCAATGGCCGTGAGGAATTCATAAGAGATCCCATCATTTCCTGCTGATCTCCCCGTCTTGCAAGTATCAAGAACCGTGCGAATCTCATCAACTGTGATGTAGGGAGGGGGTGGAATTGGCTGGTCAACCGAACACAAAATGGCCTGAGGGAGATCGGGGGGTTGGACGTCCAAAGGCACATACTTCAGCGTGAAGTGTTTCCTAAGGTCAGCGATTGCTTTCTGTTTACCCCCGGCTCTGACTATATAATTGGTGTGGGTCGAAATAACTGCTTGTCTTCTGTTGAAGTAAGAGATCGCGTAGAAATCGCCTTTGGCAGAGCGATCCAAAATACTCGTCAGCCAGGAAGCTTTAGCTGCTTTGCGCGAAACGGCAATATCACGTGCAAGGGCTCTGGCTTCAGCACCTTTGAGGGACCTCCTGCGTTTGATCATATCAAGAATGTAGGGAGGATCTCTATAGCGGAGGCTTTCAGGGCGTTGGGAAACAGCATTGGACAGCTCCTCAAGGTTAAGAATAGTGAGATCCGACTCAGCAAGATCCAGGCGCTCTGCAAGCTCACCAGCTAGTTGGTTAAGTTTCACAACGTCAACTCGCCAGCGTCCGCACTTGTTGACAGTGCGGCGACGTTTTTTAAGTTGTCTTCTTTCAAGACCTGGAAGGGGACTAGATGCCATAACTGCTCTATGGTCACACCCTAGGGTCAAATGGGAATCCAGGAAAATTCTTTGATCAACTATATCTAGTGAAGGGCCTCCAAACCAAACGTAATCGATTTTAGATACCGACCCTCTGGAGTTGGTCCAAGTGAAATCAGAAGGACGTGTGTGGACAAAGCCATGCTGCCGCAGAATAGACCCCGCTAGTGCACCTCTTTCGTCAACTGAATTGGGGTCCAGGAGATGCTCAATGGGCCCAAGTTCATAGTTGGAGTCAATTGACACTACAACCGAATCCATATGCCGTCGCGTACGGAGGATATGCTCTAGTTCTTGACTGAAAGTATTCCAAACTTCAATGCAATCCTGCCTTTGGCGATGAGGAAGATGTGCACTAATTACGAATTGTTTGCAGCCATCAATCTTAAGCGTTACACAGATGCCACAGGAAAAGGCCGTAACATGATCTACCTTTGAAATCAATCGTGTGGGCAGGCCTACAGCCACTGCACGAAATGCCAAAACCGGGTTCGTAACATAGAAAACCCATTGACCATCAAGGTCAACAGTCGTAGTTGTCCAAGGTTTCGCAAGGTTAGCAAATCCCCCCAACTCCTGAATTCCGAAAGCGTCAAGGCCCTCCATATTGAGGGCTGGCCATGCATCTTGAATGTCTTCAAGGCTTTTCCCTTGAACGTTCCAGCTCAACGCGTAGAAAAGTTCGGGCCTGAGTGCTTGTAGTCACGACTCTGCTCGGGCATGTGCTGATGTTGGCCCTGTCTCAAGCCAAATGTCTTGCAGGGACTCTTTAGGATGTCCTGTAACCAAACTGAAGATGTCGCTTTTGATGTACCAATTCATATGGTTTCCCTTGGAATCCTCAATGCAGACATCACACGGTTGAGGCTCCCCATCTCTCTCAACAGCCCCCAAAAGCTGGAACTTGTCAATATACACTTTTCCTGTCCAGGAAATCTCAATCTGGTCCTCAGTGTACTTTGCAGCCCCAGCATGACGGACATTCTTATAAAATTCTTTTGTCAAGACAACTGCACGAATCTTTGCTCTCTCCTCTGGCGTTTTGCTCTTCGTGGCCCATATGCGCGCCCCTTCGCTTCCAGGCACTCCGCTCTTGAAATTTTTATTTTTGATCTTAGATACGATCGACATCTGAAACTGTCTTCGGACCTGGATGGTGGCTTGTGGGTCGGGGAAGGAGAGCTTGATTTTAGCAAAGTTGGTCCTACTGTAGGGGCACCAGACATCTTCGATCGCAGATGCTTGTTGAATGACCCCAAAGATATTTTTGACTTCATCGATGGCATCTGATTTCCTAGCATCACTCCAGCCTCCAATGACTATGTCCAGGTCTTCAGGCTCACCAAACGGTTCGTTTCGGGTATATCTTGGAGATCTTGGGGAGGGAGACCGGTTGCCAGTGCCAAGACCAGTGCGGCTCGGGGATCTACCTCGATTGTCGGGTCTATCGTGCAAGAGGCTCTCGATTTTAGCTTCAAGCATCTTGATGCGTTGTTCATGTGACATGTGCTTAGAAGTGTGTTCACTTGCAACTTGTTCGAGCGAATCCAATCGTGTGGAATGAGCTTGAAGTTCGGGTCCGAAAGCACACATTTCCTGATGAATTCTGTCAGCCTTCCCATGGAGCCCTTGAAAACCCACCATGATTTCCTGAACCCAAGGGGGCATCATCTCAGGATACGCAGTGGTGCCTGTTCCTGGATAAAGGGCTTGTGTTACATTGTTCTCAGGGGGCACATCAAGGCCCGCCCATTTCTTAATCCCAGCTCCAGGTTGAGGAGGAAGAACAGCTTGTGGAACCTTGTTTGCGCCTGAATTGCTGCTTGCTCCAGAATTACAAATTAAACCTGAATTAGCAAATGAATTGGTGGTTGCAGGGCATGCAGCAGGCAGGGCAGCAGGCACGGCAGCGGGAGAAGCACCTAATTCAGCAGTGGCATGGGCTGTCTTTGCGTCCTCAAGTTCATCACCTGACTTGGTTTTGTCAACAGCACCCTGCTCAACCTTTGTTTCGCCTTGTTCTTCGTCGTCGTCGTCTCGGGTGAGGTCAAACTCAGGCACTGGGGGTTTGGTGGCAAAGTGGGGGGATGTAGGAATCTCAACATCAATGCTAGTGTCAACTGTGTTTTGGGAGTCAATAGGTTCCCCGGGTTCGACTTCGGGCATGTCTGAGTCACAGGGCTCGGTTTTGGCCTTTTTAAATTCCGGGGTCTCTTGAAGACTGGGTTTGCGAATGCGGGGCTCATTTTTTGCCTCAAGAGCTTGGGTGTGACGTCCTACTGTCGGCAGCATGAAATGAGTGGGGTTGTCGGCTTTGGCAGCGGCAGCGGGGACTTCCATTCTCGGGAGAGAGGGCCGGTTCAAAGAAGCTCTCTTCCTAGCTGCAGCCTCAACCACTCTAAGATCAATGCCCAACTCAGCGTTAAGCTCAGCAACCCGTTCAGGGGAGAGGAGTTCTCGGGGCATACTAGCTGAACCCAGCTGAATAACAGCACTCAACACACACAAACGCGTTTCGAGCCAGAACGCTGTAGCCATTGGGTGGGGTTTAGGGTTCAGGGTTGCTTTCTCTTGGGCTGTAGGGTTTCAGCTGAACTACGGCTTAGGTTGAGGTTTATGTATGTTTGGGCTGGTGTTGAAACACCGGTCCTCTTCTCAGGGAGTTTAAAGATGGACGAAGCATAGCTAGCAGCCAAGGCTGGAGCCCGCAACTCACTGTGAGATGTTGAGTTTCGGGCTTGGGTTTAGGGTTTCGGTCCTCGCATTCGGACAAGCGAGGCAGCGTGATTGCTGCGTAGTCGGTTAAGTTGAGACATCTCCAAGCTGTTCACGCAGCATTACATACACAGTTAAGAATCTCGAACGGTTTTGGAGTCTGAGGGGAGCCTCACCCAAGGAACTACAGGACCTGGGGATTCGCCCTTGATTGTCTGAGGCAGGTGGATTTACGGACCAGCCAACATTTTTGGAGTCGCGGCGCGCGTCTCGTGTAGTTGGGACGCAGCCTTATGCTCAGCAGCAGAGGTGTAGGTATTGATGTTGAGATAAAGGTTAATTGGGCTCTTGAAGTCTCAACTTGGTTAATCTAAGTTGCTGAATGTAATTCTAGAACCTGCAGTGTGGGATTGAGGCTCCTTCCCACAGTTGCCATGTTTCTGGATCCCTTGCACTCACGGTGGTGGACCTGGCGGCTGCGGTGCCTGAGCATTTGCTGTGTTAGCCATTTGGGGCAACCCTACATGCCGACTAGAGAAACAGAAGCGTTGCTGTTAGCATCTGGCCTGACTGACTATGACTACTGTACGAGGCCTTGCTACAAAACCTCCAAGGCACCCAGGTAAGCAGCAATGGATGAACCTTTGCGGCTTAGAAACCTAGCAGGTGTGGAAAGGCTGATAGAGCTCCGAATGAGGATGTCTGAGTTCAGGGTTTAGGTGTACCGGCTCAGTGACTCAGCGGTGTGGATTTCAGGCTGCACACTCCCCCATTCGATGACATTACGATAAGAAATGCCCATGATGCCTCTCCCCTCCCGGACTAGGCCCTGAAAGCAACACCTCCAACCCTTTATGATGTGCAAGTATCTTAGGGGCCAGCACAACTAGAACAAGGCTTTGTGGGTATATTAAACAGATTATACTACTATGACCAAGTAGTTGAATTAGAGAACTGTCAGACATAGCTTTGCAAATTCTTCGGACTCCTATGGTAGCCTGCGAAGTCTTCGGGCTCGCCGAGAAGCATAGCAGCGAGCCCTCAATCATATGGCTTCCCTGTTGGTTAGGGTTTAGGGTTTAGGGTTTAATGGTTGAAGGGCATTTTATGGCATTATACACGGGCAATGTGGGGTTCCTGGGGTAGTGTTCCAACCTGAGGTTTTAGAACCTTGGAAGCAGTGTGGATCAAAGCTTAAGCCAGCCAGCTCAGTCCAAGCATAAATCCCTGATGCTCTGCCACGGCACGTTCAGATCCTGGGGAGCTAACACCCCAAACCATCCTCAACTCAGGCTCCCAGAACAACGCTAGGCTCAGCACCCAGGCCGGTTGGTCACCGGGAGGGGGTGGCACCTTTGCATATGGCTTCAGACACGAAGTCTGAAGCCTCACCGAAGGCAACCGGAAAATGGCATGTCCATGACAAGGCTGCGGGAAGAAGTGCACTCCCCCGAGCTCTCCGCTCCTCCACCCATACTCGCACACAGAGCACAACGTATCAAAGCAACATGCAGAATGATCCAGAATGGGCAAATGAACATTCGCACAGATCGATGGAGAATCGACGTCCCAGTCCCGATGCAAGGGGTGTAGGCACTTCCCATGATTCCAGTGGCAGCAGGCTTCAAACATCCTGCCTCAGAGAAAACTTAACATTCTCAATTCCCCACCCTGCAGCCACGGATCCCCGTCATTTTGTGTCGCCGCATGTGTGTGTGAAGCTGTAGTTCGCAAAGGACTGGACTAAAGCGATTGGGCCGGCAATGGCAACATCTCTGCGACTGGCTCGGCGTCAAGTCCATTCACCGGCCGAAACCAACAGGGAAGCATTCTGCCAGGGAACTTAATCATGGTCGCTGTGCAGCTGCTTAGAAGAACTCGAAGTTTGTTGAGCCGGCACTGCATAAGAAATCTTGCAGTCATGCTAACACTAAGGCGCACTGCATGTACTCTTGCTATCCATGCATTTTACCATCCACTTAACTGGAGAACCCGCAGTCGCAAAGCAGGACACTTCGTGTCGTCGCCAGCTTGAGCAGGCTGTAGGTACTGCACTGAGCAGCCCTGCTTGTGAAATTCTCCGAGAATTTTTCCCCTGGTCCCTTGTCTTGTGAAAGCACAAGTCCAGCTAGGGATTAGGGCAGAGAGGGTGCCTCAATGCCACAACTAGTAACTATAACATCTAAAAACCCGGGCTTTTGGCTTGGGAGTCTTGCTGAAAGACGACACATCCGGCATCTGGGGTGCTAGGTCTTGTGCAAGGGTGACCATCTTTGCAGGGGCAGGGTGGGGGGAGTAGGTTCATGGTTCGTGACAAGGCTGCCGCAAGGACATTTAAATATGTGGAATTGTCGCTGGAAGCCCGCACCCAACCTGGACCCTCCATAAGAACAACAAACGGCTGCCTCTTGCCAGGGGGGTCGCTTCTATAGGAGTAGGCACGGTCTTCTTGCTTGGGGCAAGGGGAGAAGCTATCAGCTGCGCTGACATACTGTACTTGGCTCAGTCGGGCTGACACACTAAATCTCTGTAATCTCAATAATCACATTACATTGGCCAATCAGAAACCTCATGTGCACAAACAGCGGGAAGACAAGCATTCATAGTGTTCTGACATACGCAGTGATGAGGCTTCTCCTCACCGTACTCATAGCCGTAAGCACCGTCTTTTCACGAAGCCAGCACCCCGCGCCGCAGCTACCAAACCTGAATCATCGTCAACACGGATCAGCCCCTGAAGCCACTATCATTTTCACCATCATTAGCAGCCATTTCTTTAGCCATCCAGCTCCTCACAGAACCCGAGGCTGCGACTGAGAAGAAGCGTTCAACACTTAATCAAACCATGCAGCTCGAATCTCTTTCAAAGATTTATGGCCAAGAACCCCAAAACCCGTGTCAGCCAGGCTGAGCTTGGGGGGCCCGGCGAGCTGGACCCACAAACACGAGCGCTCCAAGTGAGCACTCGAAGTCGCGGTCGCCCAAACCGCGGCTGCTTGCAAGTCTCACAAGCAAGCCGCTTCACATCCGTGACATTTGCCTTAGATCGGAGATTGGAGAAACCAGAACTTCGCGAGGGTGGCTGTGAGGTGCGTACACCTTAACCTCAAAGCCGATCAAAACCCTGAGCCCAAACCACTTTTGGCAGTGGTGCAGGGAGCGCCCTTCCTCCAGCTGAGAACGCCGGTCCGGTGTTTGTCTTCGTTGGTTGTCGCGGTACCTGGAACGGGTTGGGAATTTAACGTGTAGTGTTGAGGGTTTAGGCTATACGGCTGGACTTCAGTTTCGGTGCATGTTGTTTTCCTTGCTTTCATACTCTGGTCAATCCCCTCACTGTTATTTACAGCACATCGTTCACATCTGGCCCCCGCGTCCTGCTATTTACACAGCATGCTCGCTGCACATGTCTCCCGCTGTGGCGCGGTGCATTCTGTTCGCTGACGTCTGTCACCTATGAGCGTCCTGCGTGCTGTATTCGTGTTTCATCGTAAGCAAAACCACTGGACCACCTTTGCTTGTGGAAAACCTTGAATCGCATCAGTCCTTGAAGCAAATGATTTAGGGTTAGGGTCTTCCTGTGGATTCCGCAAGCTGGCGGGAGCAAGCATAGGTTCTGTGTTCCCGAAACACACCAGCCAGAAATACGATGTGCATATATATATATATACATATAATGTATGTGTGTGTATGTCTCACTCTCTGTCTCTCTCGCTCTCCCGTTTAGGCTCGAACCCAAGTAGTCTGTCTATTATATATATATGTGTGTGTACATACATACCTACACACATACACATACATACATACATACGTACATCCATACATACATCTATTGATAAGAAAAAGTATTGCTTTCTGTGTAATTCACCAGGTCTTGGGCATCCTAAGTCGTTGTATTGACCTCCGCCATACAACCCCCCCCCGAAGCTAGCTCGAAGTCTTTATTCTGCCCTTCACTCTCAACCACCAGAGTGACATCTTGTGGCACCTTGAGGCAATCTGTCCGAAAATTTCGAAGGGCTTTCGGGGGCATAAAATCTTGGCTCTGGTGTCCGGCCGAAGTGTTGCTCTAATGAATCCCAACACGAATCCCTCAGCTCTAATCATCGCGTTTTGCTTTTAGGCATTCCCGGAACCCAACCCAAAGCATGATCTCGCCACCTAAACCCTAAACTGTCCAGGGGCCCGGGCCCAAGAACCACAACTGGGCATCAACAAATCTCGAGGTATCTCGCGGTTTGTAAAAACAAAAACATTTAATCAACCCAGGGGTCCTGGTTTAACCCTAAACCCTAAACGGCTGAAGGACCCTAGTTGAATCCTCCTGGCAATGCGAGCAACTGCCGTGGTAAGAGAACTGAGCCCCTGGCATCCAGAAGAACACCTCGGACATGTGCGATATTGTGAGTTGAAAAGCGGAGCAAAAACAAACAATACGCACACACACGCACAAAGTAGATATACATGTCGTATGTATACCTAAAGGCATGCAACATGTATGTATGCATGATCATGCATACATGTAGGCTGGTAGTTAGCATGGATGTTTGCATGTACATATTATATGCATAGATGTATGCATGGATGTATGAAGGCAGGTAGGTAGGTAAGTAGGTAGGTAAGCAGGTAGGTAAGTATGCATGTACATGCGCAAGAAACCAGTCATAATTTCATACTATATGCAAACAGGCGCATGTATAGATGCGTATACACAAATACATACGACATATGCATAAACATATACATGCAGAAGTATAAAAGCACGTACATACATGCATACATGCATACAGGCACACATGCAAACATGCATACATGCATACACACATACACACATACACACATACATACCTACCTACCTACCTACCTACCTACCTACATACATAGGTACATAGATACATAGAGACATACATACATATAATATACATACATACATACATACATACATACATACGTACATACATACATACATACACGTGCACGCGCGCGTACACATTCACATGCACGTACACATACACATTCACATAAACTTATACGTACTCGTATATGTACACATATACTTGTATATATAGATATATATATATATACATATACATACATATGCATATTTATGTGTCTATATATGTACACATATTTTTTCTCTGTGTGTGTGTGTGTGTTGGTATGCGTCCGGGCATGTACGCGTGTGCCTGGGGGCACACTTGGACATCGACAAACATACAGACCATCCGTGAGAGGGTTGTTATGTCTGTCCGCAATGGTTTTGAGAAGTCGCGATTGCTGGAAACACCACGAAGGGTTTGTCTCTTTCGTGGTCTCATACAGTAACATTGAGACTTCCCCAGGCCCAACATATGTGATCCCGACAAAAGCTCGAAGGCACCACACTTACTCCACGAACTGCAGTCAAAATAGTCCTCGTCAACAAGATTCCGCTTTATGCTCACAGAGCTTTTGCCCAAGGAGCTGCCACAACGATGAGCGCAGCACAGGCCGCCAAGGCGAACTTCCTCTCTTCTCTCGGCAGCACATAGGAAAGAATTCAACGCAAAGTTGAACTGAGACAACACCTGTAAGCCACATCCCACCTTGGCACCTTGCATGGAGTGAAGCTCAGGGCCGGGCCAGCCATTCGAAGTCTCCGATGGTTTGGGACCTGTTGCGGCTGTAGCAAGCCGAAAGATTCAAAGCCTGAAAATTTAATCATTGCAATTTGCCATTGTCAAAAAAAGGATGTTGGATAGAGCGCCGAATTGCAGGGATGTGCCTAAGGTTTGGGGTCCAAGGTCTAGTTGTTGTTTGTACTGTCGGCCCGGCGGACAAGCTCCTGTCGACTCTCCCTTGATGACTTATCTTTTGGACATGACGGCCGAGGGTTTGGTACCTCCGTGTGGGGCACAGGACCACGGGGTTGGCGTTGCGAAGGTCTGTCTCGGAGTTGGATGGGCCTTTGCTCAGGCCTTTTCTGCCGGACCCGAAGCCCTGGGATCGGGAGCTATCAGGGTTCAGGCTTATCTGCAGGAAGGCTCCTTTCACAAAGTAATTGTTGAGAAGGTGTCAGAACTCCCGAGATGCAATGCCAAAACTGAAGTATCCAAGTCCACAGAGCTCGACAGACAATCAAAAACTCAAAGGTCTTGCTTGGACCCCTATCCTGCAAGGTGTTAAGCAGCCTGCCCCAGCTCAGCATCGACGGCGCAATGTCAACCCTATGTTGAGAGAGCATGAACACACCCGAACAGGCTTGTAATTCTGCTACTTCTGCTACACCTCCTATCCTCTGGCCTTGGAAGGAGCTGTCCTCACTGCGACTCCCGAATCCTGGGACCCTGGAATCCAGGAAAGGCCTTCCGTCGTGGTTGAAGTGCCTGGAAGAGTTTAAGGGATGTGCCATGCAAAAGAGATACCGAGAAGCTCTGCTGGAAAGTGTCTTCAGAAAGAAGCAGTGGGGCTTATCACCATCTCCATGGAGATAATTCTGGCGCATGGGAACCAAGAGCTTCCTCCCTCGAGACGCTTGCACGCATGGCAACTGCACACTAGGATTGCAAACTTCTTATCCGACATGACGACGACGACAGACTGGCGAACCTTCATCAAGCAACGAGCCACCATGCGCGTACCGGCCTGCTGTATGATCTACATCCCAAACCTGCAGGCTATCACAGGCCTTCCGTGGTAGTGGTCGTAGTTGTCGTCGTGGTGTACTTGACGTAGCTGCTCTCCTCACCGCAGCAAATATCGAGTAAGGGTTTGGGGCGAGGGCGGCGCTCTGTCTCTCTCTCCCGCTCTCTTTTTCTTTCTCTAGGGCATACCTACTCCCACTCCGACTCCGACTCCTACTGCTGCTTCGATGACGACGACTTCCATGCAACACCCTTCATTGGGCGCTCTCCTGGGCCTGATACGCTGCTGCCAACCCCGCCCCCTTCCGCGAGAGGTAGGTTGTTGCAGCTACAACAAAATAGCTACTGCTACTCGTATTGCTACTAGTACTGGTACTACTAACTAACTAACTAACTAACTAACTAACTTACCTACCTACCTACCTACCTACCTACCTACCTACCTACCTACCTACTGCTACTACTACTACTCCTGCTGCTGCTGCTGCTGCTGCTGCTACAACAACTACTTCTGCTACTACTACTGCTACTGCTACTACTACTACTACTACTACTCCTGCTGCTGCTGCTCCTGATGCTGCTGCTGCTGCTGCTGCTGCTCTGCTCTGACTATCCGACAACAACCGCGACTACGACGACTACTGCTGCTGCTGCCCCTACTCCTACTCCCACCAGTCGCACTGTTGTCGCAGTTCACACTTGCAGACTTAGAACATTGGTGCGTGGAAGCAGAACGGCTTCGACAGCTGCCGTGGCTTGACATTGGTCCCTTTTTCTATGCGTGTGTTGGTGTCCTGTTCCCTCGCGCTATGCGATGCTGAGAGCGGATCAATACAACTCCACCTTCGTTGAAGTTGTGCCTCCGTTGCAAGATGTTGCGGATTCAAGCTGCTGGCCGCAATTATTGATGATAGTGCTGTGGAGCAACGTCGATGATGATGCTCTTAAAGAGGATGCTGCTACCTGATGCTGGCGATGATGATGATGATGGTGATGAGGGCTACTTTTTGATCGCGGCTGCAGCCTGTCATGCTCCGCAAGTTCAGGAATCCTCCAGGTTCTTCTGAAAAGTCTCCCACGCCTGCCGAAGACTCTAGGCAGGAGACGGTGCAGCTGGGCTGTAAGGATCTCACGGATACATTGTTAGGCGCTTTCAGATCCTAAATTCTGAAACGGCTCTTGGCTCGCTGCTAACCTATGTCATCCCCGCGTTTAAGCCCAACATGAGAGGAGTTCGGGGTTTCAAGCCTCTTTGGGTTTTCGGCTTACAAGGTTTCGAGCCTTTGCGGCCGCACGGGATTGCGAGTCTGCTCGAAACGGATTGCAACTAACTAACCCTGAACCGTAAGGCCGTGAGCCCAACATCCCGGCCCCTACACACGAAAGCCTACACCTTACCGTCAAAAGCTGGCCTGCAGTGGTGCTTTGGGCGGATGGATTCGCCACATCCAGTAGACCTCGAGATGACGGCGCTATCAGTGCGACGCTGCTAGCACAAAGAAGACGACACTACCACCACCACCACCGCCGCCGCCGCCACCGCCACTGCCACCGCCACCACAACCACCACCACCACCGCCGCCGCCGCCACCACCACCACCACCGCCGCCGCCGCCGCCACCACCACCACCACCACCACGACGACGACGAGTAGTAGTAGTAGT
>CAJNJA010028498.1:0-31412 GCA_905231915.1 Symbiodinium necroappetens | reverse complement strand
GTGTGTGGGTGGGTGTGGGTGTGTGGGTGTGTGGGTGTGTGGGTGTGTGGGTGTGTGGGTGTGTGGGTGTGGGGGTGTGGGTGTGTGTGTGTGTGTGGGGCATTTGTGTGCGTATATGCAAAAACTTAGACACATAAACACAGACACAGAGAGAGAGAGAGAGGCGCACGCGCGCACACACACACACACATATGTACAAACACAGACACAGAAAGAGAGGGAGAGAGAGAGAGAGAGACGGCGTGCACGCAGACACACTGACACACACAGAGAGCCACCCCGCAACCCAATGTCAATCCTGAGCTGGCCTGGAGGTTCAGGGAGGGGATGCCTTTCCGCGGCACCGGGTCCGTGTTCCCCACGAAGAAGCCCGGAGGAGGGTTGTACTCCTGGGCTGGGGCGCTGGCCCAAGCCTCTAGAGGTTTAGGGTTTAGGGCTTAGAGATGTGCCCTAAACCCTAAACCCTACACCCCTAAACCCCTAAACCCCAAGCAAAGGAAACAACTGAAGTGGGAGGCTGCGCCTTGAACCCTTCTGGAGTGCGACAGGCCATAGACGTGTGACGGACAGCGATCTTTTTTGAGTTCGCCCCTCCGGTTCTTCTTCTGCTGGCGGTGCTAGGGGGTTCTCTTCTGTGACGACGAGGACGACGTTCCCCCGTCCTATCTCTGTGCGTGCGTGCCCTGCCAACTGGCTCCCCCTGAAGCTGAGGAGAGCATAAAACAATGTCAGGTTTACGCAAGGCACGCCAACCTCATGCAGAGAGTACTCCTGAACAAAGAAGAGAACACGCAGGCATGAGGAAACAAACTTGAAGACGATATAGCTACAAAATGAGAACATGAGGCAGAGAGCCCAAAAATCAAACCCAAAGCATCTAATTAACGTCCAGGCCTTTCAACGACGTCATCCTAAAAAGCTGAACCTTGAACTTACTCGGGCTTTGCAGGTGTCGTTCTCGGGGTTTGCGGTTCTAGTTAAGGGAAGGCACCCCTAGTGTTCATTCCGCCCCGCTTGATTGAAAGCAAGCATCGACAATAACAATAACCTTATTCAAGGTTTATGCCTGTTGGGGGGGAGCGGTTTTTGAAGAAAACATGAAACTGGCAATGGTTCTGGCTGATTCCGAAGCTGAAAACAGCCTTAGACCTGAGCCCAAATCATACCGCAAAGCCCTAGACCCAAGACCCAACACTTCTAGTACCCCTGATTGCAAGCCTTGGCCTTGTGATACTTATCGACTAATTACTTATAGGCACCCTTCTAGTCGCCTCTAAGGCAGAGGATTCGGGGTTTGCCTTCTGCAACCTGAGCCATGATGCGCTGTCTGCATAGCCGGTGCCGCGGATCCTTCGTTGCTATTGGAGTCTAAGGTTCCAGCACTTACAAATGGGTTAGTAGTTAGTAGTGATAGTAGTGATAGTAGTGATGATAGTGATAGTGATGGTAGCAGTAGTAGTAATAGTAGTAGAAGAAGAAGTAGTAGTAGTAGTAGTAGTAGTAGTAAACGACCAAAGATGGTTGTTAGTTGATAGAAGTCAGCTTCACGTGCCTGAACAGGTAGGTCACATTTTGCGGACAGGTTGTATAAAATGCTTGCAAAGCATCCGTGCCTGAAAGCGCTTGGAGCGGGAATGTTCTGACCAACCAAGTATTCAATCACACAGCTACGCTCGACCAAATTGGCTTGAGCCGTACCCTCGTTTGCACGGGCTTGACTAGTGCTCGCCCGGCCAGATTCCCTAACCCCGGAGTCCCCTTATTTTAAACCCCTAAACCCTAAAACCCCTAAACCTCTGTTGCAGCTGGGCTCTAAGTGTCAGCCAGCAAGTCCGCCCACGTTCTGAAGATCAGCTCTGGAAGAAACTGGAACTATCTCGTCCGAGCAGAGAGCTGATGGATACTGTATTTTCTCTCAAAGAAATCAGACTCCCCTAAACCCCTTTCTTTGAACCCAGAACCCAGCCTCCCTACATCCCTTTTTTGAACCCAGACTCCCCCGAAATGTTCAGCCCCGGCTCCCCTCAAACTTCTTTGATCCCAGGGGCAGGCCCTGGATTTCCTCTCGGGTAAGCTCCCGCGCCAGGGATGCTGGGCAGCAAGAGGCTCTTCGACCCGGGGGTGTTGACAGAATTTAAGGTTCTGTCAAGGGTTATGAGTCTTATGATGAGGGTCCTATGATGAAGGTTCAAGATTTCGGGTTGAGAGCTATATTGGAATGGTGTTTAGGGCTCCAGGGCCTCAGGGCTGGACCACCTCCGGGACCTTTGGGGCGGGGGCTTCAAAAGTTTCTGAGGATCGAGTTCGATGGAAGCTGCATCGAATTTCAGCAGGTATTCAAGATGATATAATATGTATGTATGTATGTATGTATGTATGTATATATATATATAAATAAATAAATATATATATATATATATTTGCATATATATATATATACATACGAGTTTCGGTTCCCGCAACTGAGCCCCGAAACCATAGTTGCTTGGGCAGGAGCCGGCCCGCGCCGCTGCGTCCTGCAAGCTCAGAGTCTCCGCAGAGGGGCTGCGCCGGAAGCCTAGGTCTGGGTCGCTTCCTTTCTGAGTGTTTGTTAGGATCCGGATTTTTTCCCTAAGGATTCGGATTTAGGGGTTTTTTTTTGAGGGGATTTAGGGGTTAGGGTTGAGGCTTTTTGGGGTTGCATATCAGGGTTCTGAGGGTTAGCCCCATGTCAATCTGGAATCACCGGAATGAGAGTGCTTAGCAACGGCCATGGCAACAACAGCAGCAATAATCGGCCAGTGGCAACCGGTTTTGGACTCTCGCAACTGTTGCCGTGGCACGAGAATTTTGCAGATACTCGCAGGGAGACACTTGCACATCATACCCCCTAGAAGCGTGCCTACAGCCTTTTCGCAACTTCTGAACTCCTCAGTTCTGCATCCGAAACCCCTAAAGCCCGAAGTCTGCACTGCTATCAGACCGTGGTAGAACCAAGACAGATAAAATCGAAGCGGAAGCCGTAAGCTCCGGCGCGGCACGCTGAAGCAGCGTAACGACCTCGTCGCAGGCCTCCTGGTGGGAGGCCCTTAACCCGAAGCCCTAAACTCAAGGCATAGTGACCCTAAACCCTAAACCCAAAACCTCTGAACTCTAAACCCTAAACTCAAGGCATAGGACCCTAAACCCTAAACCCAAAACCTCTGAACTCTAAACCCTATAAGCCCTAAGTCAGTCTTCTTCGGGGACTTTAGGGCAAGCTCCAAAAAGGTACCTTTTTTGGTGTTTCCAGGCCTCTCAAGCTCAAAAAAGCTACCTTTGGGGGGCCAGGATGGCCAGGATGGTTGGGGAGCCGCGTGAATCAGTGCAAACCGTGAAAACTGATGAGAACCTGGTGATTAGGGTTTAGGGTTTAGGGGTTTAGGGTTTAGGGTTTTAGGGTTTAGGGTTTAGGGAGTGTTGGTGGGAATCTGGTTGGTGAGAATTGGAGAGAACCTGGCGAGACTACATATGTGAGAGCTGGTAAGAAACTTGCGAAAACACTAGTGGCACCCGTGAACTAACCCGACCACAAGGGGACTCGAGCCATTGCAGGTGGGGATGTGGACACGCATCAAACCACTGAGCTATGCAGGCTCTGCCATATCTGTATGGTTCACCTCATCAAACAATTTGACCACCAACCGCCAAATTAAGAACCTGAGCCCCCCTAAGGTTCTTAATTCCGGCGTTTTCAGAACAAGCCAAACCATGACGAACCCAACAAATTAAGAACCTGACCCCGAAAACTAGGGTACCTTAAGGTTCTTAATTTCGAAGCAACCTGAATATTATTGTGAATCCCGCCGCGGGTAGGGGCTAAGGTTCTTAAACAGTCTTGTACAGTGTTTTCACTGTAGTTGGCTTAGGGTATATAGGAACAAGTTAATTAGTTGCACGCGTCCTGATTCCCGAGCAGCTTTCCCACCTAAACCGACCCTACACACCCTTGAGGCTGCTTGAATCATAGAAGCTAGGTTTCTGGTATTCATAAAGCTGCGCAACCCACATCCTAAAACCCCCGAGCTCCAGAGCCCCAGAGAGAGGCCTGGCAACACCAAAAAAATACCTTTTTGAGCTTGAGAGGCCTGGCAACACCTCTGTTGGGGAGAAGGGGCAGATTCTGAACTGTCCCCAACATCATTCTCCGACCAAAACGCTCGAGTTAAGAACCTTAGCGGGGCTAAGGTTCTTAACTCGAGGGTTTTTGCAACAAAAATCAGCGAGACTTTCGGAATTCGCCCGAAAGGAATTGTGGAAAGCTCCTTTACAAATAGGCGAGTTGTGGGAGGTTCAAACACGAAGCGGATTAGGGCCGGATAAAGGGATTGAAAGTTCTTACTTAGGTGGTTGGGCCTCCATTTAGGCTCCAAAAGCCTGATTGCTGATTAGGGAGACCCAAAAGGACCGGCCCGGGCGTTCAGCAGGGCAACCCATTCAGGTACCGTGGCCATGTTGGCTCAAGGTACACATTGCGCTCTTGGTAAGATCTTGGTTATTAAGAACCTTCGCCGACCCTAGCTGCCTAGCCGGCCAAATTCAGAAGTAATGGAAATTAAGAACCTTGGGGTACGCTAGTCTCGCCCAACGGGGTTCTGAAACAGGGTTTTCACTGTACTACATCTTATGGAAAAACCCCTTTTAGGAGCCCTCGAAGGATCTACTTCTACTTTTTTGGGCCCCCCCCTCACCCGAACCCTTAAGAGCTCTTGCGCTTTCGGCTTTAGGCAGATGCCACGGCCTCAGTTGCCTGGGTACAGCGCGCGGTCACTGCGAGGAGGCCTTCCGGACAAATGTAGGGGCGTTGATAATTGGGTTTAAACATTAGAATAAGGGTTTGGGGTCATGTGGGGTGTATGTTATGCTGCGATTCCAATGAGGAACCTGAGGAATAAGGTGGGTAATTAGAAATATGGGCTTCTATATATACACGACATGCCTTCGCAAGCAGCTGCGGGTGTGGATGCAAGCATGCATGCAAGCTTTTTTGCACCGCCTCAATAACTAACTGAAAGACGGGGCGCGCGTGCGCTGCAAATGCCAATAGCACGCAACTGCCTCTGCAAGAGATAGCCCCTGAACTTGTTGAAGCCGAGTGGGGCAGAAAGCTGTACATCGAAAAGGGCCCTTATAATAATTAGAGTAGGGTTCGGGGGCATATTATACTATAGTGATATTAAGGAACCCCCACAACCCTACTCTAAGTTACTGGCGCAAGCAGGCTGGAAGAACTAGGGATCTATGCCAGTCCGCGGGCGCGCTGCTAATTGCTGACCTTTTGTCAAGCTGCTGGACACAAAATCAAGAGACGTCTTTAGTCGAGCTGCCACGTGCACCCGATCGAGTTCTGGGTGAAGCATGCGGATCCTGGCAGGAACTACCAGCATGCCATTTTCACCTGTCCTTCAATTCCAAGAGCTGGCCGCGATTCTCAAGTGGCACCATGCACAAAGAGTAGCAGAAAGTCGACACGATCATCATCACCCAGCACTGGATGAACGCCAAGAAGATCGCCGAGAGCCACAATGTAGCGACTGCAAACACAATATGGCTTGCAGTCTGCAGACAAGTGAAGCCTAGGTAAACAGTCGCGAGTCCGCTTCTGAGGTAGCTGGCGCCTATGAAGCCACAGAGGGGGCCGAGCATGAAGACGACTCCCAAGACAATCACTGGCGAAGTGCCCCAACTGGGATGTCCGGGAAATCTGATGGATTCGTTCACAGCGAAGCTCACGCCCAGCACGATGGTGATCAGGTTGAGGAAGGCGAAGCACATGACGCTTCGACGGTAGTTTAAGACAACCCGCCACGCCTTGGGCAGTGTGGAGACAGAGGCTGTTGGGGCTGTGAGCGGAGGTGCTCCCACAGCGCTGGGGTGAGGGCCTCCCTCCCCAGCTGCCATCTCTCCTTGCTCCGCTTTGCCGAGGTCGCTCGTAGATGCCATAGATGTCATCATGAACGAGCTCCTTCAGAAGTGACCCGGGCTACTGCAAGGAAAGCGCGTGCACTCCTAGTCTTAGCGGCTCTCGAGCTGTAGCCCATGCGCGCCGGAATGTACAATTGTGCCTGATGCCTGGCTGCGCCTGCTGATATCACATATGGGCAGTTCTCCCTTTCAGGGTCCTTTCTATAAGGGTGCCGTACTATATTCTAATTTAGAGAACAACCATATGTGCTTCTGACTCGTCTCCCTCCCTCCCTTTGCCTCGCTATCCTGTCTGTCTACGCGAACCTACGCCCGGCTAGATAGGTTTAGGATTTAGGATTGAATTTGGGGGGTTTAGGGTTCATGAGACACATCTAGAAATACAGACAGGAATCTGTAAGCATGTAAGAAAACGGAAAAAAACAACTCCGCTTGATTTAAACCCTAAACCCTAAACTTGAGCAACGAGCTAACATCGAAGGACCGGCCCCGAACTCCCGCAGGCATTGCAAGATTTGGGTCCTTCTCTCTCTCAGGGTCCCGACTCGTGGGTCCCCAATCTATTGCGGCACCCCTATTTAAAAATCTAATACGGCACCCCTATTTAAAAAAGGACCCTGAAAGGGATCCCAGTTTAAAAAGGACCCTAAAAGGGATCCTAATTAAAAAAAGGACCCTAAAAGGGATCCTAATTCGTCCTAATTTCGAGAACTACCCCCCCCCCCCATGCGCTTGAAAGAAGAGCTTCCGGGTTTGTTGGGGCACTGTGACTGTAGGCAATCTGGCCTATCAGCGCCGGCGCCCAGCCTGCGGCTGTCCTGCCCCAAACCCTAAACCCTGAAATAAAGGAAGCTACAGGTCAGTTTAGGGTATATAGGCCTTCTATAAGTCTTCGATAAAGTATATAGACCTTTCTAGAACTTGTAATAAGGCTTAGGGTGGTGGGGTTGAAGAGCTTTGTGACTTGGCCTGTCGGTTCCTGTCAGTTGAAAACATGATTAATTTCATTAGAGCCTTACAAGAAACCCCTTGAACCTTGACTGTAAACTCTACACCCTCACCTGCAGGACTAGGTAAACCCGAAAACCTCAGCAGACTCCTTTTTCCTAAACCTAAACCCTAAACCCCATCTTCACCGAAAAGAAGCCTGTCGTGTTACCTTGTCAAGAGACTACAGGACAAAATCGTAGATGTTGCATTTTGCATAAGCCGGCTTAGTGTTTAGGGTTTAGGGACCCCTTAAAGCCTTTAATGCACCCCTATTCAAACCCAAAATCCCTCTCCTCGGCCATGACATGGAGTCAGTTCGATAGGTCCACGGCCACCCTAAGGTTTTAGAGGGAGGCCCCCTTGAGCCCAAAAGGAAACCCGCGCGGCCCTTGTCTTCCGAGGCCGGAACCGATGAATCCATTCCCGGGGGGGCTTTGCGATTTGGCGTTAGACTTAAAGAGTTTAGGGCTTCGGGTTTAAAAGTTCCGGCTTGAGTATAGCGCCATCTTGATTACAACAGGCTTTGAGGGGGTTATAACATCATGATACTCTGATGATACGTGAGGAGCCCGAAGGAATGGCATTGGAAACTATACGCACTTTTGCATTAAGGGCCTACGGGGTTGTACTGGGAACTAGTCCAGCTTCTATATTAAAATATTACGGGCTCTGGAGTAGCATGCGGGGCTGTCGGCTGAAGGATTGAGGAAGTTTAGCCGTTCAGTGTCTAGGGCCTAGGGGTTTTGGGTGCTAGTTTGCGGGGTGCAAGAGTTACTCATCATGAATCTGACCGAGATAACACACTCCTTTCAGCAGCCGTCAGAGTATTGACAGGGTGGGTGCTCTGTTCTTTAAGTAAGCATTCCAGAATACAACTCGTTACTATGACACAAAACTGTGCCACAAGCCCTCAAATCTAAACCCCGAACTTTGACATCTACGGCAGCTCGTGCAGACAGTAGGAAGGCTCCAAATTCTGACTAGACGGCCCCGAACCGGGCTGTTTTAATTTAGTAATCTAGGGCCTCTGGAGTTAAGGGTTCAGGGTCTTATCAGGACGGCTTGCGGCTTGCCCAGCGTGAAGTCCATGATCTCCTGACAGGGTCTCAAGGAATACTGCTGTGCGCAACGTCATCCCCAAACCCTAAACCCGAATGCTGCGAATCTCCAACCCTAATGCCTACCTCAACAACTATCTGCGTGAAGCTTCAGGCTTGTCGACATCACTCTCCCGGGTTCCGCGTTTACGCTTGCATTGTAGGAGGTTGCCTTAATACATATAGTAGCCTTAATGATTGGAATGGGGCTTTGAGTTGCCGTGTTTCTTGCCTCCTGCCCGACTAGGACTATGCCGGCACGCGGGTTGCAGCAGGATGTTTAAGTTGACCACTTGGGGGGGAATATCGAATCGAAGAGGGCAGAAATACTGTTCCCTTGCAATCCCTATGTAACTTTCTTATGATAAGGCAGAACCCTACTGCAACTATGGAGGCTCCTGTTGAATTGCTGACCAGGTACATCGTATCCAAGACTGCCACTGGAATTCTCGTCATCGTCGAACGAGGACAGGGCTAAAGGCTCTACTTAGGGGTGACTAAGCAGGGCGGGGGGACGATAGCCCGAAGCCCGTGCCTTTAATCAAAGCTCGCTCTCTCGCTCTCTTTCTCCCTTCCTTTGGGATAGTGAGGGCTGGGAGTTGAGGGACTAGCAGGGACTGCAGAAAGCATGGTCGCAGAAACCTAGGGCGGAAGGGCTCTGCGACCTGCAAAATGAGGGGGCCTGTATGGAAGCCACTGGTGATTGCGATATACTAAGCCTAAACCCTAAACCCAATTTTCGACGCCGGTATGTGGATGTTGGGGCCTCTTAGGGTCTTAGTGCCATCCTGGGATTATCGGAGACTTGCGATACTGGAAACTCATAACGGGAGTGTCAGCAACATGAGGGGCTGCCATTCAAACCACAGCTTCTGGTCGCTAGGAGGGCTTTATAGATGTGTTCCTAGGGCCCTCGGGTTTCTGGCTTAGGACTTACATAGAGTGTCGGCCCCATAGAAGCCGGAGGCATGAGCCCCTGCTTAGCATCGTCCAACCCATCCTTGAACTTCCCCAGGGCAGGCTTCAGAGCGAAGATGTGCGAATGCCACCCAGGGCCTTCCGCTGGGAGAAGGCAGGCGGAAGGCGAAACACTGCAATTTACAACCCGAAGGGGTGTTTTTTTGCAGGCAATTGTGACCCCATAGCCTCACCCCCTCAGAAGCCGACATCTGAAAGGGTTTCAGGTTTTGGGTTTCTGCCTGGGAGGGAGAGAGAAAGAGAGAGAGCGAGAGGTAGAGGTAGAGGTTTAGGGCCTTAGGGTTCAGGGGACACGGTTGGCTTAGCAGGCTTCGGTTTGCAGGTGCCGGGCTCCTCAGGGCTTTCAGCCCCGAAGCTCAAGATGATGGCAAAGCCCAAAACCCCCACACCCCACACCATAAGCTGGGTCGACTGGCTTACCGTGGTGGATATGGGACAAACGTTCCGGATGCAATGCTGCCGAATTTATTGCAAAGTCTCTGGGGAGTATGCCGAATTCTTGGAGACGGTATGAATCGAAAACACCGCAAATCACCGATGAAGTGGGGACAGGAACGCAAAGGGCAAAGGGACTCGCGCAAGCATCTGTAATGAAAGCTTTCGGGTTTAGGGCTTACAGACCGGCAGTTTACTAGCGTTTAGAGCTTCGGGTTGCTGGGTTTCGGGTGTAACTAGCGTTTAGGGCGCAGGGCAAAGCTTGGCAGGCTAGGCATAGGGTACTGCGTGCTATGTTCTACACAACACCTGCTAAAGGCTGAAAGTTTCAGGGGTTCCTAAAACCCTAAACCCTAAACCCAAAAACCCTAAAACCCTAAACTGGCCCTAAACCCATCAGATGGTCGGGCTGAAGCATGGGTCTCTCGTGCTTAGCTTGTCTTGCCTTCGGGCCAGGATCCTTCACCCCCAAACCCCTCGACCCACCTTCGACCCCAAATAACCCCCCATTTTTAGGGTTCCTTTTTTATAGTTTCTATATATAAGTCCTTAAACGCAATCCCTAAACCCAACCATAGCTGGGAGTTTCGGGCCTTGGGACCGGAAACCTAAACCCTGAGGCCCTGCATCCGGAGTCCCCCCCAACAATGACCCGGATACCTACGAGTAATGGAGAAGCCTTCATAGGTAGAATAGGGTTTCTGGGGTGGATTATACTAGAACTATAACATTAACAAGGAGCCCCCAAAATAGTACTTCTTCTTCTGATGGACTCCAGAGCCTCTGTGGGCGCGTCCTCTAAACCTAAATTCACATGCCGGTGAAACGGGCTGAAAAAGAGCGCATACTAACGGGGTCGGCGATCCCAGAAGCGGGCCGCGGTACGTCGCGGACCCTCTCGGGAGCGATCACCGTTGAATGCCTCTATGCGTCGCAGGAAGACTGGGCAAGGATGGAAGAGCCTAGAAAGAGTGCTCAACAGCATGCCTTCACCTTCACATTCCACACGCTCACTGGCAGTAAGCTGCTTCGGGCCAGCAGCAAAACATGCCGCTGTTGGCGTGTGAAAATCCTCCCAGTGTCCTCGAGTGACTCGCCTCTTATACGCCTTGAAAGTGCGCTCCACGTCAACGACTTCCGGCATGGTAAGAGGCGGCATGAGACATGCTGACCGATAAAGACAGTCACCGGCACGCTTCAAGTGGTATTGCAGCCTTTCCACCGTGCCGTAGTGGCGAAGGCAGGCGACGCACGTAGGCCCTGGGGCCAAAAGCCGTGTCGGAGAGATGAGCCCGTGCATACGAGACTCATGCACCGCCAGGTGTTTCCGCAAAGGAAACATGGCCTCACACACGTCGCACGGGAAAACCTGACCCGTAGCCTCATGACCTTGTACATCATCATCGTGTTCATCTGGCACCTCACGATCCGTCTTGGGCAGGGCAACCCAGTGCTCCAAGTCAGCCTGAAAAGCCTTGGCTGCCTGCTTCAATTGACGAGTCCACCAAGCGGGATCGTCCCAGACGGCCTCGAGCAAAGCACGAAGTGGACAGGGCATGTCTTGCAAGACCTTGGCTGCAGGCAGGTACATGGAGGCATGGTGAATGTCCTTGGCCAGAGCACCAAGCCATGATCCAGCGGGATCAGACTCCCATTGGACCCACAACAATCTCAAAAGCGTGTGGGGCCCTTTGGTGGCAAGCTGTCGGAGCAGGACCGACCTAGCGATCGCAAGGGCCAGAGGTGGTGACGGGGCCAGGGCGGTATGAAGCACGGTATAGGCATGCGGCTGCTTATGGGCACTAGTGCGTGGAATCAACGCACGCCATAGGGCGACATAATGACGTGCCCAGGTACGGAAATGCAGGGCAGCACTAAACCGCAAAGTAGAGCTCCCGAAAACAAATTTTGAGAGCACAAGCGACCGAAGCAGACATCTCCGAGTCGGCAAAGGCACCTGTCGGGAACCAAAAAGGCGCCGGCCCAACGTGCGTACAGTATTTGCGCCTAAAGAATACCGCAACCCAATTTCAGGTGCAGGGGTTAGAGTCTCGGTGACAATGCCGCCGAGGTGGCAATAGGCACTCACAACTGGAAGCAGGTGCTGCTCCCCACTGACCGGACTGCGTATAGGAATATGTTGACCCGAAGCATCAGCAAATCCCGGCCATGAGGGATCCTTATCTCTATGACGCGAAGACAGCAGCACAGCTGTCTTATCCCTGGCGAAGGTGAGTTCCATGCCGATTGAGTCGGCGTGGGCTACGTACACCTCTGTAATGCTCTGCACGGCACAGCCAAGCCCGGTTGCTGCAGCCTGGGCATGGAGGTGGACGAAATCATCTGCCCAAGACCCACAGCCCACCGAGGCAGGGAGCGTAAGTTCCCAAGGCTCTACCCGTCGGGCCTGGGGCATCTCTGTAGCCAGACCCGAGGCAAGGAGCGCGTTGCCCGCCGACTTCAAATACGCGCCAAACGCGAATCCGAAAAACAAATCGGCAAGACTGTCACCAGGACGCGTCCCACAATGTGTGAGGGTGAGAGCTGTGTCCTGGTCAAGTCGAAACCAGGTGCCCTGGAGGGCATCCGTGGCGACCTGTTCCAGATGCGCGCTACATCCGGTGCTGGAGACCGCGGCAAGTCGCTCTAGATGCTCTCTCAGTTCAACCAAGGAGGTCGGAGGAAGGTGCAGCTTGTGGAACAAGGCTTGCATTGCCTTGTCAGTGTCCCCTATGGGCAGCAACAACTGTCGGACAACGCGGTAGAAAGCGGACCGCACATCGAAAAACAAAAGCGCCCATGCCTTACCTGAAGAATGGCAATAGGACTGAAAAGCCTTTGCCGCCAATGCTATCAGCTCCGTGCTGATGCCAGGCAAAAGCCCGGCCTGAAGGTCACAGGGACTCAAATGCACACTCAAGCAGTTGCGCAGATGTTTGTGAAGGATTTTGCTGGGCACACAAGACAGCAAGATAGCACGGAACTTCGAGCAGGCAAAGGCTGCCGTGGCTTTCTTGGCGAGGGGCATAAGAGCCCCTCCGCGAAATTCGATTGGTTCCTGGATGCTGAGTGTGCTTTTGACAAACACTGGTAGCAGAGCCCTAGCCGAAAGGGCAGAATGGGCCTGTAACAATTCCGCCGTGAGGCCATCCTGTCCACAGGCCTTGCCTTTCTTGAGGGCAAGTACCGTCTGTTCGACAGAAGTCAGAGTGGGTACCACGGTTAAGTCAATGCAGGGCACTGCAACAGCATTGGCCTGCTTCTGAGCCTCAAAAAGCCTGGGGTAGTCGCCTGGAATCAGCTTCTCACCCGACTCAAGATCGGCGAAATGAGCTCGCCATAGTTCACGCCGAGTTTGCGTGTCCCCGGCAAACTCGCCATTGGCATCCATCACTGCCGGGAGCGGAGTGAAGGACTGTCGGCGCTTTGAGGCTGCACTGGGAAAGGCCTTGCGGACTGCACGGAAGAGGTTTTTGGGATCTTTAAGATCCGCTAGCGAAACCCGCTCAACAAGGCCCGCGAGGTACGCGGCTCTATCCGCCTTAACTGCGGCTCGGACCTGAAAACCTGTGCTGTGTAGGAGGCTGCAGGCCCTGGCAATAGTCTGCCTAGCCTGACGAATCCAGGCGGCATACAACCCAATGGCCTGCATTGAAAAACTCGTATGCCTGGTATGATGGAGAAAGGCCGCAAACCCCAGCAGAAGACGCCGTCTGCGAAGCTCCTTGTCACATGTCCGAATAAATTCGCGCAACCCTCGACGAGTATGTACCAGTGTCATGGTTGCTGGCTGGATGTAGGGTTGCTGGGCCTTCACAGTGTGGTGTGGGGTAAGAGTCGCCCCGGCTTGATGCCAATGGGCCACGAGGCCGGCATAATGATTGTCGACCTGTTCGCCCCCAGAGGTATCCGAGCGGTCCTGGACCTGTTCCAGCAGACACTCATACTCAGGCGAGGAAATTCCGGCCTGTGGCCTGATGGCCTTCCTCCGGAAAACACTACCTTTGGGCAAGGTAACATGAGCCTGCAAACTGACTTGAAGCAAGACAGGATAGTGGTCTGGATGTACCTGTAAAGCCTCAAAGTCATACTGGACGCGAGAGCTGAGGGCCTCAGCCGGCCAGCCCTGTGGCACTGTAATGTAATCCAGTCGGTGCCGGTGCCCGGAAGGTGCGATCCAGGTATAGCTAGGTCCACTGTGGCAGGCATGAAAAGTGGAAGGGGCCCACAAATCTAACTCCGCCAAGAATTGATGGAAGCCCTCCCCTGCGATGTTTTCAACCTCCTGATCGAGGTCGTCAACAGACGCGGATGTGACGGATCCTAGCCAAGCGTTGGCGTCCGCCAAAACTATAAGGTCAGATCCTTTGGGCCTTCGGGACAAGTCGGCTCGGCATCCAGCCCAGAACGCGGCGATGGACTGAGGCGTAGCGGTAGCTCCTGAGGGGCCATGGGCGACAAGAACCGTCCATGTAAGGAAGGGGGCTGTGATCTGTACCACAATGTGACGAGGGGAGAACCCTGTTACCGTCAAGTGCTCCTTGCTGAAGTAAAGTCTCTTGCCTTCAGAGTGACCGTACGGCTCGTTTTTAGCAACCCATAGGGCCGTGCCATGATGTCCATGGGGGTCTGCCGAAGAATGCAACATGAAATAATCTGCATCTGGCAGAACTTCAGTACATACGAGGCGGGTTTCCTGCAATCCGAGGAGCAGGACCTGAAGGTGTGACAGCTGTCGTTTAATGATGTCCCTTTTGGCGACGACCTTCATGCCTGGTCCTGTGCCAATCCCTTTGGCATGCTTAGGGTCGTACAGGGACAGAACATTGAACGACATCAAGTTGCCTCGCAGATGCACCGGATCGGCTGGAGAGGGCGCTGGAACAAAACCCATGCACGGATCGGAAGTGGGCAAGGCAGGGCGGCTCTGCAGGCGATGTGCCTCGGACTCAAAGGCATAAAGAGTCGGGAGATCTTTATGTGCTGAACCTATCAACCACAACCAGGCCTTCAAAGGGTGGGCGAAAGCTTGGGATGGCCAGGCTGGCAAAAGGACCTGGTCCACTGTAGGCGGCCGCCGTCGACAGTGCTTGGCAAGTTCATCACAGAGTTCATTGCCGACCTGACCCGAATGTCCTTGGACATGCGCATGAGACAAGAGGACTCGTTGGGCAGCAAGCTGTCGAAGAAAGGTAGTGAAAGCACCGAGCCCATCCTGCGGGGTGGCTGGGGCTTGTCCCTCCACCGGGAGCCGAGCGGTAGCGAAAACACCACGGCCGGCGGCCGTACAGTCGTAACGGCAACTAACCGGAAGCTCGAAGGAGGGAGCAAACTCGACCACCCAGGCTAAACCCCAAGCCAAACCCAACAGCTCGCAGGTGAGGGGGCTGTCGTCACATTCGCCAAGAAAGAAAGGGTCCTCGGCAAGTCTGGTCGTGCCGGTGGCATGTCCTAGCAGGTAATCGTTCCCTCTTGCACGGATCCATACGGAAAACGCCCAGGCCCCTGGAGCACAGTTAGAGGGCCCTGCCGTCGCAAGACCCGTGGAGCCGTCAGAAAAAACCAACAATTCATCCCAGAGACCTCGTGCTGGCAAACAAGAGGCACCACGTATGTTCCGAAACATCTGCACCTTGTGTAAAGGCACATGTGGGTCTTGTAGCAGAAAGCGTAGATCATTGTCGAGCCAATCCAGGGAGCCAGCCCTTGCGACTGGGGGCACAATATCGGCTAGGCTCAGAGCTTGATTCTGAAAGGCCGTACGTGGGAGACAATCTGCCAACATCAACTCCTGAGGGCCCGCATGGGTAGCCTGTTGATGTTCCGAGAGTACGTCCAACAAAGTGGCCGCAAGAAAAAACGCCTGCGAGTCCGGCTGACGGACAGCCTCTTCGAGCAATGTAGGCCCTAAAAGACAAGATGGCAGGGGCAGAAGGCTATCATGACATGGATCTGCAAGCTTCTGGCCAGCCCGTACGGCAATGCCTGTTGAAACACCAGTCGACAGGTGAGCTGCAGGACAACCCGTCGTAAAGCCAGGCCTCTTGTCACATCGGAGGGGGCGAGGGATTTGCTGCAGGACGTGGCGGAGGCTGGCCGCCCCTTCAACCAGAGCGGGAAGGGTGGTTGACGGTTCGAGGGGTACATGGGCTTTGACCTGCACTCCAGAGGCAGTATGACTCAGGCTGACGAAAAGGAAAAGCAGACAAACGGCACTACTTCCTCGCACCCTGAGTATCTGTCGCCCCGTCGGACGCAGATTGAGACCACACACACCAAGGGACCAAACCCAAAGGAGGTCCTGTGACCAGCTGTATTGTCGGATCAGGCAGACCAGGCCCAGCACCAAGAAAAGCAGGAGGACAGGGGTGAGGTAACGACGGCCGTCTCCAAAGGCTTGATCAAGTGAATCGTTACTCCACATGTCGACTCTACTGCTCCTGTTGCGGCCTCCGTGAGCACATCCCGAACCGCGTGAAGTGCTGCCTGTGCCTGCATCCGGTTGCACCGAGGCTGAAGCCGTGGCCTGACTGCTACGGTCCTCGGTGTCTGCAAATGGAGGCTCTGTTGGGCTGTCGTCAGAGTGGCTATCATCCGGGCCTTCCCCATGGTCGGGGGGAAAGCCGAAGCCGGAGGGAGCCCCCCCCCTGCGTCGTTGCCAAAATTCTACAGTCAAAACTTGCCCGGGGCAAACATAGCGTTGCTGGTTAGCCGTCCCGTACGGAGCGTGGCCGCCAAGAAGCCTGAAGAAATGCGTCTCAGGGCATCTGTGAGCGTGTCGTGCATATAGTGAAAGCACGTCGACGCGGCCCCCTGGGGCAAATGCCCACACGACTTCCAACAGGATCGGACGTTGGTCCAAAATGTAGGGGACTCCTGGCAGTAGCCCGGTCGGCAGTGCCAGATACACCTGGCGACTTGGAACTCCCCTTCTTGCATGATCGTTCACAGGCGGCTTGGCAGGTAACACAGTGAGGCCGGTCGAGTCGACATGCAAGTATCCTGCCAACGCCTCTCGGAGTGTCGGCCCTGGCGTAGGGGGGAGCCAAAAAGGCCCATTGGTGAGTTCGGTGAGCAGCCAGAGGCGATCCCCTGCTGGGCGAGGAAAGACAGGGTCTGCGTGCCATCCGTCTGCAGCTCCAAGCATGCGTGACAACGGCAAGGGCGGAACTCTAGGCTGGCCATGCCGAACGACAGTAAAAACATCGCCTGGCCTGACGTGAGTGTGGCCCGCTGGGGGCATGGCCCAGGGCGCATCCTGCACAAAAACCTGCACATCCGAGACTGGCTCCCCGGCTAGCTGACAGACACCTTCCGTCCGAAGTATCGCAGGGACAACCTCAGCAAATACCCGAAAAGGGTGTCCGTTGCACACAAAAAGGGCAGGCACCCCTTCAAAGTGCCAATCTGGCACGGCAATGAGGCAGGCGGCCCCAAGTGCAGGTTGTACCTCCGGAGGGATTAGTCTAGGAAACCGGTGTCGATTTTGGGGGTCCCTAGCCTGATTGACCCGTCGAACAGCCTCAACAACGGAGAGTGGAGGTGTCGCATGCACCGTAACGTGTTCTTGTCCATACTCTGGTGTCAGGACAAGGAAATGAAAATGAATCCCGTTCGGTGCCGGGAGCTGTGCAGCATCGAGAGTGTCCGGCTCTACAGCCGGGTCGTGGTCCCCAAAACCCGTCCTGTCGTCGTCAGGCAAGGAGACATCTTCGGGAGGGTTGACACTACCGGGTGGCGGTGCAATGCCTGCCTCAGGTTCGCGGGGTCCATGCGAGGAAGAGGGCTGTTCAGAAGGCACATATGCGAGTGAAAAGATCTGTCCAGGCCTGGCCGGAATGCGACCCGAGTCCGGGTGTCCCGCAAGGAACACAGTTCGCCATCCTAAAGGCGCATACCTGTCAAAGTCCTTTAAGACCTCCTCTGCCGCGAAAGTGCCTTCCTGCACATAGACAGTGCTCCAACCCATCTGAAGCGGCCTACAATCCAAGAGGGCAAAATGCCAAAAAGGAGGCTGACTAGGGGAAACCCTATCTCCTACCGCTATGGCAGTGTAGCAGGGAGTACCACGGATGGCAACGTCCAACGGCCTCGGCTGTCCCGCGAAGAGACGCATAGATGCAAGGCAAGCACCGGTGACACTAGCGATGTGCTCTCTGTATCGCCATGGTGTTCGGGAGTCATCCTGTGACAGGTAGCCACGGCTGCGATAGACCAGGCAGTGTGCGTGGTCTGAAGAAGACTCTGGCATGCTGGAGACAGGACTCCAACTCCAAAATTGTAACAGCTGGCCGAGGGTATACGGAATAGGCGGCTCCGCACCCTCCAACAAGAAGCAGAAAAGCATTCCTGGAAAAGTGTGGACAAGCTCCGTAGCACCCACTCTGTGCAAATCTGGCCCTGCCCACACAGTCACGGGAAGCTCGCGGGGCAGGTCAGCGATATGCAGGAGCTCCTCAAGACTTACGTACTCCGGAGCAAAAGTCTCGTAGATCCTACGGTCGATCTGCGTCGAGTCAAAACAGACTCCGTGGCCAAATGGACACCAGTGTGGTGCTGCAGCGAACACCGCCGTGTCTGCGAAAGGCTGCGGCAATATCGGTAGCAGAGCAGGGAAATGGATGCGCATGAGCTCGCCTCTGCTGGCCTGCAAAGCAAGCTCGAGTTCATCCGGTGTAGCAGGCAGATTCACAGCCACCAGAGTGCGAAATGCCTGATAGTCATATGTCAGTATAGCGCACGGCACGTGTCCCGTGGCTACGTCCGCCCCCTGTCCGATGGCAACCTGGACATCTGCATCCTGATGAAGCAAGTGACCGATGTCGTGGGGTAGCCGGGGCATCCAGGGTCCTCCAATGGCGCGGGCAAAAGCTCGAAGTGTGTCCAAGTGGGACTGGGCGGCAGCATCATGTCCTTGAGGCTCCTGGAGCAATTTGCAGACGCGAGGTGCAATACTAGCACCTCCTTGGAAGGCCAAGCCTATCACACAAAGGAGAACAAGTGCAAGTGCAAGGCTCGCACCGAGTGGCAAAATGGCCCAACGGAGGGCATCATCAACTACAGCAATGCAATCTCCCAGGGTGGTTGCAGCAGCAGGGACAATCTGCGCCAGAAACACGATCGGAGCAAGACCAAGCCCTTCAACTCGAGTCGAAAATTGCTCGATGTGGAAAGTGGAGCTATTGGAGCTACGCAGGCCGGGCATCATGGAGTGTTGCGCAGCAGGCGCCGTGGGCGGAGGGGACCTCGAACGGTTGCGGCCTGAGCTGCGCGATCCGTCAATTAAGTCACCCTGCGAACCGGACCGAGGCAAAGGCGGCGGTGGGCCTCTCGGGGGGCCGTCAGGGTCAGGCCCAGGTCCATCCTCTGAACCCGACTCCAGCCCAACACTGCTGCTGTCGTCATCATCATCATCACTGTCTGTGTCTCCAGGCCGGTTCTCAACGAAGCCGAAAACGACCACATCACCCTCGGTAAGGTGCAGTCTGCCATCATCGCCCGCACGGGGCCTGAAAACAGTTTTGTACCCTTCAGGCGGACGCAGATGCAACCAACGTATCAGAAAAGCTGGGTCTGTGCGTGGCTCTGGCAGAAAGACATGAGTCAGCACCGCCCCGACAGGCCGCGCATCCAAAAACACAACGATGGCATCCCGCTCAATCCGAGGTGAAAGGGGATATACGGCCAGAGCATCCCGGCAAGACACCCCATGGTAGTCAATATTCTGGAGAAAGTTGCCCGGTGCGGCAACGACCAGACAATCACCCGGTTCTCTATCAACCTTATCAGCCAAGAATGCTAGAATGGGTATGTCCGGGTATCTGCTGGCCGAGTACAACACACTGTACTCGTGATATGTAACGAAGAGCGGCCACTCCGTACCATAATCCGGCAGGTCAGGATCTGCACTCCAGTCATTGGGCCGATCCAGGCGGGAAGCTAGGGGGCTCCGCCAGCCAATGGGCTGATCGTTTCTGCAGAAATGGATGACACCACCTGGAAAAGCAAGGAAAGTGACGTCCGGTCCCAAGCTTTGTGAGGTGCCTTGGGCGTAAGCACACCAGTCCGTAATGCCGTGTCTTCGGGCCTCTAGCTCGCAGTCACCATACGTCATGCGGGCCCAAACAATGGATGCATATACAGGTCCGCCTACGTCCTGGAAATCAAAAACCACAACTTGCTTACCGGCAGCTTGAAGCCAGTCTGGCACAGCTACAAAGGAGGCGAAGTCTGGACCGATCTGCGGGATAGTGGGCAGAACGGTGTAAGCGAACCTCTGTTCGATGGTCCGCAACTCTGCCTTGACTTCTGCACAAAAACCTGCGACTGTGATGGGCAGGTGCAAAGGCAAGGAGAGAATTTCAGCCTGGTATCCAGGTGACATGACATAGCAGTATGCCTGAACATGGACGCCTTCGGGCGGCAGGTTCTGAATATCAACGTGTGGGGGCACAGGTATGAGTTCCGCCTCTTGCAACCCTAAGATGGAAGCAGCATCACGTTCTGAATGCTCAAGCAATCCGTGGCGGGTGTCACCTTCAAAGTAGAACATTTCCTGTGTGTTCGGGGAGGCCATCTGGACCGGCAGGGGTTCCGGGAACATGCGCGCAGCAGTGAGTATGATATCCACGGCTTCTCCCCAAGGTCGCGGCATGGACCACACCTGAACAGGAAAAGTGCAGCCTCCAAACATGCAGAATAGGGACCAAGCCCGAGATGTTGAGATCACTGTCCCGTTGGCACTCGCAGGGCGTCGGCGGATGCCCGACCGCTTGTGTTCAGCCCGGTGTGCAGATCTGTGAAGCGCACCTGTGTATGCATATACAGGTGCCCGAGCCAATGGCAATACAATGCCAGCTGAAGCACCTGCTGAAATCCCGAAAGCAAGACGGCCAAGCAATCTGCAGTCTACACCTGCTCCAGTAATGAGCAAACGGAGCTGCACAAGCAGGAGCACGAGTAGTAAATGTACAAAAAAGGCAGCTAGAATGCGACCAATATCCTGCATGTAAGCCAAAACACGTGCCTGCCCCGCGGAAGGCCCCGAGCCACCGATCCTTCTCTTGGGCGCTGGGGAAGGCAAGTGCACAGCTGCAGAGCTCAATTGCAAACGGTTGCACTTATCAAGCTCCGTGAAACGGAAAAGAATAGCTGGTGAGGCACACAGCCCAGCAAAAACGGATTCTCCTGCGGAAGGCCCTGAGCCACCGATCCCTCTCTTTGGCGCCAGGAGTACTGCACTAGAAGTGTCGCAACATTGCCGGGCATACTGAAAGGCCCGACAGCATGGTACGGGAGTACCATACCGCTCCATAAACCAAGGAGCGACTGGTCCTCGCGAGGAAGAGGAGACCAATAAAGTACAGTGCTCCAGAACCCAAGGAGACTGCGCCTTACGGTCTTTGAAAGAGGCGGGTCGCACTGAAAGTCGAATGACAGACCGACGCATAGAGAAAGCTGAACCCGCTTTGTACAAAAGGCAGGCTTTATACAGACTGACTCTAGGACCTAAAAGCACAGACAAGGCTGACGCTGGCGAGAGAAAGATGTTCTGTAAGCCTTGCCCGAGGGAGAACAAAAGATGCTGTGGGACAGCCAGGATCCCACACTGAGACTGTCCCAACAGCTCAATAGGCTCCTCCAGGCGGCAAAAACAGAAACTTCTAACTCCATCGTCTGCCCTCCTGTGCCAAGCTGTCACTCGAGTTGTTTGAGCTCGCCATCCTCCCCAAAGATGGCAGCTTCGTCGAGCTCGTCGATGTCGTCGTCCTCCAGGAAGAGCGGAACCCTGACGCTTTCCACCGCAGGCGTTGGGGCAGCTCCCGAAGAAGGGGCAGTATTCGCAGCCATGCTCTGATCGGCTGCTGTCTGTCCCGGCACCAAGGGCACCCCACCTGGAGGAAAGGAGGCCTCCAGCACCTGCCGGCGTCGTTCTGCCAGCTTGTCGCCGAGGCCTGTGCCCTGAGACACCTCGGATTGTGCTGAATGTTCTTTCGCAGCCTCCTTGATGTTCTTCCTGGGCGGCTCTTCGTAGGTGGGCTTGCGTTGTTGACCGACGGGTCGCTGTCCTGTCCGGGTAGAAGGTGAAGTGCGGGGTGTGCTCGACCTTGGCCCCGGAGAATCTCCTGCACTCTTGTCCTCTCTGGTGACCACCGGGGGAGTGGGCACACCACTCATCATGACCGGATTCGGAGAGGCAAGGTAGGGGTCCTCCACCACCCTTGTCGTGGAGGGCGGAGTAAACGAGGAGCCGAACTGTGGTCGATGTGGAGGAGTAGATGGCGCCGCAGTTGTAGCAGGTGGCCCTTCCTTCAGGCCAGGGGGGCCTGCTTGCGGCCCAACTTTGGAGCGGGCCGCAAGGTATTGGCTCAGCTCCTGTAGCGGGTTGTAGCTCTCTGACGTCTCCATGGTTGCATCTCCCATGGCTTGCTCCCATCCGTCTCCAGAAACTGCAGCTGCACCCTGTATGTGAGGCACTATAGCACTCAGCTGCTGATGCGCCGCAGCCTGTTGCGAAAGTGCTTCTCGAAGATCGCTCTCCAGCTTGCCACAGTCTTGCACATGACGAGCATGCTCTTTGCGGAAACTCTCTCGCATACCATGGACATAATGATTCCAGCAGCGTCGTTTCTGCTGAAGATCCTTCTCCAATCTCGCCGCCCGAGCATCGAGCTTGCGGGTCTGATTGACGGCTGCCTGTGCCAGTTGCACGAGAGTTTGCCTCCCTCGTTGGCCAGTGGACATAGCTCGGCTCTCTGCGATCTCCGTGATGCCATTCTCGTCTGGCGTCACTGCATCGTAGGCTGGGAACATAGGTGCCCCACCCTTCTTTTCCGGCTTGGGTGAGGGCCAAGAGCCCCGCCAATATTCCCATTTTCGCCGCGGTTGCTCCTGGTTGGCGTGCCATGGTCTGTCTTGCTTGCCCATATGTCTAAGTATCCGTCGACGATGTTCTGCACTGGTAGCGTGGTGCCCCAGGTAGGCACTCAGGTGCCTGGTAAGGATTTGGTAGCCTGCTTGCAGCCGGCTACATACCTTAGATCTCCTGGCACGAAGTCGCCTGTGCCACGGAGGTGATGCCGGCGGTATGGCTCTAAACGGACTTTGTGTCCTGGGGTCGCAATTTTCCTACAGGTGCCTCCTGTAGGCGATTTGGGCCCTCCAAAATAGTACTGGTAATTATTTAGGCCCCTGTGGTAGAGACCCGTAAACCCCCCCCCCCCCAACCCCCAATAGAGCTCCTAACACCAAAAAGCTGCCGCCTGACGGCGATTCGTCGCTTAAGAAGGTCACATTCTCAGCGGCCAGGTCCTGACAACCCAGATTCGGCGGATGCGCAGCAAGACTGCCCTGGGGGGTTGAAAAGGCATACGATTTGGGGGGTCAGGATTCCAAGCGTTTGGGGCTGAAAGCTTCACGGTTGGAGTGGGTCTAGGGTTTAGGGTTTCAAAAAATGTTTCAAACCTTCTGCTCTCGCAACTCGGGCAAGCCACGCGAGGTTTCCTGCTGCGACTGCACACTACAGCTGCAGATCCTCGAGGGAGCGCGCCGGCGCGCGGCCAGCGAAGCAAGCGTCCAGGTCCGCGTGGAGTACCAAATCCTCGGAGCAAAGGAAGCTTAGAGACACCTTTTACGCTCACAATCCGGGCGGATCATCACATGGGCAATATGTGGTGTGTTTAACATTCCCCTCAGGGCATGGCAACTTTGGCGACCAAGCGGAACTTTCGCAATGCCTGTTTATGGAGTACATAAACAGAAGTAGAGATGCATGCATGTACATATGCATGTATGTGTGCTTGTGCGTGGGTGAGGATGTGTGAAACCTGATTGGTCCCGATGTTGATACATGTTTCTATATATGTATATATATACACATATATACACACACGCAGATACATACATATATACGTATATGTATGTATGTATGTGTATATATATATATATAGCCTCACACTCTTAGCATCATGAAAGCAAACTCAAGATCCGTCTAGGCTTGGGGTCTTGATACCGAACAGACCTCTTGAACAAGCCTCATATGCCACGCTTATATCATAGCATGTGATAGTCTACTGTGTCATTGTCTGTTGTACTATACGAGGTTTACGAAACTGCTACCGTGGGTAAAGATTTCTTGTAGGACTAAAGGCCTGCAAGCTCTAAACCGGGATGAGGGGCCTTGAGCTTAGCTTTGAAGGGCCTGGGTTTCAGGGATTTCGTAAGTTTGACTTAGGGTATCTTAGGGTTTCGATTATAGGCTTTTTTGTTTTGTTTTTGTCACATTCCCATCAGCTAAAGCAAGGGTTGCTTCCGGGCTTAGACTTGAAGGCTTCACAACGGCTCAGTCCGGCAGAGTGAGGCATGGTGGTAGCGTGATGCGTGACGAAGCTTGTGAAGCGCATGTGATGTGCAACGCGTTTAAACTTCCTACGCCAGCAGCAGCCTGAGGGGCTCTAGCTATGAATGTGAGATCCGAACCATGCTCTGCCCCAAGGTGCATAAGCGACGGCCCTCCATGCGAACAGCTTAAAGGTGGTCGCCCAGCCATCGCCTGAGATTTCAGCACAACCCCTCTCACCCAAAGCCAACCCTCAGGCGCGTTTACACTGCGCATCACTGTGCTATACAGGCTTTGATCATTAGAACAAGGTGTTGGGGATTTGGGGCTTAGGGTTTAGGGCTTTGGGGGAGATGGTATATACCATATATGACACGTAGTTTTGCTTGTTAGTTCCAGCTAGAAGGAGAAGTATGACAAAATTCAGGCTTAAACACAAAACCCAAAACCCAAACAGGCCTGAATCCCAACGATCTCCCGAAAGGGAAACCTGTGCGACTCTCTTGAACCTGATCTGAATCGAAGGGCTCCGTTCCCGCTGCGGGCAGAGCTCGCAACACTTCCGCTTTATGTACTCCACCTGGCAGCTGTCTCAGGCTTCGCCGCAAAAGTCGCTCGCCATTCACATTGTCAGAAAGGTGCTTCCGAGCTAGCGTCGTCATGAGGTCATGCGTCGTCATCGACATCGTGGCAGTATTAGGTGGTCGGAGTCGCAGCAGCCGCAAGAAGCAAGTAACCCGCAGCAAGCATCAGTCTAGTACAAGCACTAGTCCGACGAACGGAATCAAGCTCAAGCCTCAAAGCCCAGGCCCCAAACACTCCGGTTGAAAACTACATCTTACACACCCCCCAGGCCCTCACTCCGAAATTCTAAAGCCTTAAACACCCACACTCAGGAAATCCAGAACCCTGGGCCCTACATCTTGGTTGCAGCTCTCTGCGTGTCGGAAAGCCTCGACCCTCCCCGAACCCTCGAACCCCCCAAGTCCTAAACCCTAAACCCTAAACCCTAAACTTTCTGTGCAGGCCCTAATCCCCCAGTCCCCAGGACCCCTTCCGTGAGAACATAAAAAAACCCAAGACCTCCTTCGAGTAATCTTCGATGATGAAGCCAAAGCCTCGGCTCGGTTCGGCCTCTGGTTAAGTCGGTGGTCATATGTGATAGCTAATGGTAACCGAAGTAGAGCAATACGAAGAAAACAAACCAACAACAAAAGAATAATCACACCAGTAGCAACACAAATCGTGCTTGTACGACTGCTGAAAGACTAACCCGTGTCACATGCTCTTCACACGGGGCATATAAGCCACCAAGGAGCGCATCAGCATCGTCAGCTCAGAATCCTGTCTGAAACAGCTGTTGCTATACTGATAATGCGGTATGCACAGTTTTGGTTGAAAGATGGAATACAGGGAGTTCAAGGGACTACTACTACAGTGGCCTTGATAATAGGAGCTTCCTTAAGCTGTGAAAATCTCTTGCGTCTGACGGCTAAACCGTGCGTTCCGAGTTGGGGGGTTGGGGCTTAGAGCCTAAGGCTGGTTGTCCACTGCCCAGGCCCCAAGCCCTAGGTTCCTACCAAGATACCATCCCTGAATCATGAACCCCATTCTACGTGGCCAAATCGACACCTAGCCGAAGCCTCAACACCTTTAGCTCTCACCCCGGGGTTTGCTCCTGGAGGCCACCCCCGTAGATGAGATGAAACCTCGGTCGACGGTCAGCATCCGAAAAACGGTAGTGGGCTTGAGATGAAAAGCTCCTTAAAGGTTTATTTAGAGTCTGGCATCTCCCGAGCATCCACACGGGTCGCTGTTTCGTTGGCTGTCTGCTACAGGTATCGAGAGGCTCACAAAATCACTCCTTCTTTGTTCTGCCTAGTTGTAGGCCCACCCCACATTGTGCCCTCTGCTCCAGATTGCGGTCACTGTGGGTCCCCAACAGCCACCTGAAAATCCTCAAGCGAACCCCGAAGAATCCGAAACACTGCATCCTCAAGCCCCAACGCTGAACCCTAAACCCCGAAACCATCAAAACTTCAGACTTACTACCCCCTAAACCCTAAACCCCTAAACCCTAAACCCCTAAACCCTAAACCCTAAACCCTAAACCCTAAGCCTCAAGCCCCAACCCTATACCTGAACTCTCACCAGTTTGCGGCAGCTCGGCGCCAGGAGGTCCCAGGCGATCGGACGAGCACCTCGGTGTAACTTGAGGCCGGAGATGTGGAGATGCGGTTAAGGCTCAGCTTGTTAATAATGCTATGACTGTTCTCATGCGGATGATGATGATGATTATTCTTGTTTGTTAGTATCATTCTTATTACTTTCGGACTGGCGAACAGCAATTCGGGAGCCTTTGCCAGCACTTCCCTGCGCTCCCCATTACTCTCCGGAGGGCTCGCACGGGTCCGTGACTGTCGTACAGTCATAGTGCCTCTGTTTGAAGGCTCGTGGTTTGTAGGGTGGCGTCAGGGTCTAGTTAGCATGTAAGGCCCGTAAGCCGTTGCGTGGTGCGAAAGAGCAGCTTGTCAGTATACTGGACAACTCGTAACTACGCATCTGGCTCATCCTGAAACCCAAGTAGTGTTCTTGCTGCCCCTTCTACAACCTCTCAGCGCGAACCCCACAAGCCTGAAGCCATTTTCAGCCTGACCGATCTCTTCCCGCCCGCACGATCAGACAGGAGGCTTCAAGCGCATGGCATCCAGCGGGAAGTTCTGCTCCTTGTAGTGGTCCTCCCGAGTTTTCTAGTCGGAAGGGCTCAGCTGCGCACATTTCAGTTTCAATGAGTTCAGCACTTCTCAGAAGTGGCGGGAGTCGCACCATCCCATGCAGGCCTGAATAGCTCGTAATTGTCTCCTCTGGTGGGTCCCTTATTTATGATGGACCCACCACCCTGTTCTTCTTGAGGCCTGCTATGCTGCCCACACCAAAGAAGGGTCCGCCGCATGAAGTGCGGTGTGTATGCAGGATGGTTTCAGGTTTGGCCCTCCAGTGCTGTAAATGTCCGGTTCGATGAGCTTCCTGTTTGAGCGTTGTCGTTCGCTTGACCGCAGACCATTGGTGTGCTGTGTTCAGGGTTATAAGGCGTTGCAGCATGTCAGCTATATACCACTCGAGCGGCCGCGTGGTGTGCTGAAAAAACCCAAAAAGAACTGCAATTCGTTTGGCGACTGGTTGCATGATCTTGCAGTCGGCTGTGAGATTCCGGACTCCGGCCAGGTCCTTGGTTTCCACCAGCGTGGCAAACCTGGGCACGGCGGAAAAACAGGATCGAACTGAAGCCGAATGCAGGAGCTTAACTGCTATCAGCTTTCAAGGAGTACTGTCCATGTAGGCGATCCTGCTCTGTCCAACCTCTCAAGCTCATGCCACCAAACTAGTCAACAGCAATGCTCGCATGCGCATGTGCCTGCTCATAACAGCGGCTCCCCGGTCAACCCCTTAAATCCGGAGCTCCACAAACCCTGAGCTCCGAAAAGCGGCGGAGCTCCGATAAAGCGATACCGGGATGAACAGTCTGCTAAGTACAGGCAACATCCCGTTAAGGTTCAGGCTAGAAACCCCCCACGGCCTCCCCAAATGCCTATGTAAACACCTCCCACAGTCTCCAAAGAAACCCCTATAATCATAGACCCCTAAAACCCCCCTAAACCCCTAAACCCTAAACCCCTTAAACCTTAGAACCCTTAAACCCCTAACCCTCTAAACCCTAACCACCTACGCCCTAAAACCCTTAAACCCTAACCGGACCCTAGACGCCCAAAAGCCCCCTAAACCCTAAACCCTAACACCCTAAACCCTAAAACCCTTAAACCCTAACCCCCTTAAACCCTAAACCCCCAAAGCCCGAAGTCCGTGAAGTCCAGGCCGGGCACAGCGCGAAGCGCCGTCTCGGCGCGTCTCGGGGCGACTCGGAGTCGAAAGAATGCGGGGCCTGGGCTCTTTAAAGAAGGATCACAGCTTAGGGCTTAGGATTTGGGGGTTTAGGGGTTTAGGTCTGGGGTTTAGGGTTCAGGGTTTGGGGGTTTAGGGTTCAGCGTTTGGGGTCTTTTCCTACCTAGCACGGACGAGCCTGCATTGCAGAGTGTATGTTTGGCTTTCTTTAAAAGGGTTTAGGGTTTACGCTCTCACAACTCGGGCAAGCCAGGCGAGGTCTTGCGAGTCGGCGCGAAACAAAGGAAGCTCCCCCAGTTTAGGGTTTACGGCTTTAGGCTTAGGGGCTTAGGCAGGGTAGGGTTTAGGACCAAGTAGCTTTTTTTTTGAACCCCTGGGCTCCACGCCCTCCCTGCTACCTCTCTTATGCTACACGTGTTTTTATGCCGTTCTATGCCTTTGCCGGGAACCGAGCCACCCCACTCGGCTGTGAACTCGGCTTCGGCTTTACGACTCAAGGCTTGGTGGGGTGTAGGGTCTATGCCCTGCAACTTGGTTAGGGTTTCAGCACTCACAACTGGGACAAGCCGGGCGAGGATTCAAATACGTCGAACGCTCATGGGCGAGTCAGCAGATTCTCCGACTCATAAATGCTGGGTTAGGGTTTAGGGTATAAGCCTACATTCGGGAGCTACATTAGGGTTCGGGTTCGATAGTCAGAGTGAACCAGCAAAGAGACCCGGTTGCTTGCAGTGCGGTCCATGCTATGACACCTTACTTGAGCTCAAGCTCCCCGAATTCCGCGCACCAGGAACCCTTGCTGATTGGGGCCATGTTGCTGCAGGGGTGGAAGGTTTTGGTTTCGGGTTTAGGGTTGCGGGTTTCAGGGCTGGGGTCAAGGAGCTTCTCGGGGCAGGGTCTGCCTTCTCTTTGGCAAAAACACTACGTACCCTGAACCGGCCCGAAGCCGTGAACCATGAACCCCTTGACTCGAGGCTTAAAGCCCTAAACCCTAAACCCTAAACCGTTCGGGAGCACTCCGACACTCAACAGGTCGACGATGTGCATATCCAAACCGTCCAGAGCTTGAGTTTGTTGCGGGGGCTTTAAGCTAAGCGGATCTACTGCTTTTGCTAGGTGCCAGGGTTGGACGTTCGGACCAAAGCCTTCTGAGGCCCCAAACCCCAAAACACCCTCACACAATACCGTTTCTTAACTTCAAGACTATAGTGCGATCTGCGGATCGGCAAGTGCGCGCGCTGCATAACGGGCCGGCATTGGCCTCGTGTCCAGTTTTCGGAGCTTGGGGCTTAGAAAATCTAGTCTCTGGGTCATGCTACTAGTTACCGGGCAACTGACACTGCAAGAACCCATTGTCGGAATGTCCCGAGTAACGTGAAAGCAGTGCTGGCTCTTTGCCTAACAGTCTAAAATACATCTTTCTCTCGCTCTCTCTCTCTGTCTCCCTCTCTCTCTCGCTCTCCACACCGGTCTGCGCGGCCACAGGCCAGCTCGGGAAGGAACAAGACGCTGTGTTAAGACCGGGCTACGGCAACAAGGGGAAAGCTACCTGCCCGGCTGCCTCAGATGTGATCCGAGGCCCTTGGATCGTCTGAGGCGGCATCCTGCCTTTCTTCCTGTTTCAGCCTTGGTGTCGGGAACACCCCTCTCTCTCTCTTGCTTGCTTGCTTGCCCCTCTCTCTGTCTCTCTGTCTCTCTGTCTCTCTCTCTCTCTCTCTTCTTCTTCTTCTTCCTTCAGGCTAAAGGGGCTGGTCAGGCCCCCCGGCCCTTGGGGCACCTCCCTCTCTCTCTCTCTCTCTCTCTCTCTCTCTCTCTGTCGCTCCGTCTCTACTCCATCTTTCCACTGGGAACTTCGCAGTCACAGGTACATGGTGAAGTGCACATGTACAGGCCATTGTCTGAACCCCCATCCACCTATCTCTCAACCCTAAACCCCAAACCCTCACGAACAGTACCCTTCCCGCGGAGGTCGAGGATCTTCAACTCAACAATCTTCTGAAACACCACAAAGGCTTCGGGCTTGGGGGGTTTGGGCTCGGGGCTGAGAGATTTGCAAATGCCAACATTCCTCAAAGACACATTTAACTCTATCCTAAAGCCCTTTTCTGCAGCTGAAACCCTATCCTAAACCCCCAACTTCTAAATCCTAAGGCCCGGATAGCGCGCGATCCGGGGCCAGACCTCCAGACCAGCGCCCTGTGGAGCATGGCCGTGGCCATCTTGCTGCTTGCCTCTCAACCACCAGTCTCAGGGGCCAGGGTTCAGTGTTCGGGGTTTAAGGTTTAAGGTTTAAGGTTTAAGGTTCAGGGTTTAGGGTTCAGGGTTAAGGGTTTAGGGTTCAAGGCTTTAGGGTGTAGGGTTATAGTGGTTCTCAGAAAGTTGGAACATGGATTTAGGATGATTCGTGCTGGGATCCCGTGTACTCTACCTTCAGGGCATGAGGAGGATGATGCTCCAACTTCTTTTGGCTTCTACTGTAAAGTCTTTTGGTTTTAAGTATTCGAGATTAGGGCTTAGGGCTTCGACTCTCACAGCTTGGGCAAGATCTACGGTGCGGGGGTATAAGTATGGTCAAAGGGTTTGGGTTCCGGGCATTGGGGTTTAGAGCAGTACTTTAGATGTTCCAACAGTTGCCAGCGCAGGTACGATGATGATTGTGGTGCTGCTTCCAAGGATGGAGACCATGAGCATCCTCCTCCTCCTCATCCAACTACCGAAAGCTCCGCATCCTCAGCATGCACCAGAGCACATCCCGACTGTCCCCTAATCCCGAAACTCGAGCTTTCTATCCCAAAACCCTACCACCTAAAACCAACCAAAAACTCAAAGGGCACTCACCTCCGTGATACCCAGCGCCGCATTGTAGACCTGGGATTCGTGTTTATACTTATATGTGTATATATATATATATGGTTTGCGATGAGGGGTTTCAAGAATCTTTACAAGGCCAACAACTCCACAGGAGGTTGGGCGTTTGGTGGTTGGGAAAAAGCCTCGGGTTCAGTGGTTTGAGGCTTTCCGGGAGGAGTTTGAGTTGATGGTTCAGCCATGGGATCACGAGGGCTCAGAGCTGAGTGCTTGATATGCCGGCTCAGAGTCTAGAACCCCCAGAAGCCCTAAACCCTAAGCCCTGAACCCTAAACCCTAAGGCGTCGGGGTTGTCATCGGGGTTCGAGGGTTTCCGCCTCCGAATACAATCATAGGGCCTGGGGTCTCACCTACTTACACCACCGCATGATGCTTAAGGGTGACTACGAAGTTCGGCAGCTCAAAAAACGAAAACCCCAACCCGTTTCAAACTAACCCGGACTAATGCATTCACGACCTTCTCGGTTGCATGAGATGTTCATGCCGACACTGGCCGAAACCATGAAGCTATGTGGGTTCGAAGTGCAAACCAACCTGGTAGAACCAAGGTTTTCAATACTCCCAGGGTCGGAAGGGTTTTTCGTTTTCGGAAGGGGTTTTAGGGTTTAGGGTTTAGGCTTTAGGGTTTTAGGGTTTGGGGTTTAGGTTTTAGGGTGTAGGGTCCGGAAAAACGTAAGCCTCCCGTCCGTGCCTACACGTTTGGCTTTGCCTTGTTGCGCAGAGACCCCCAAGAAAGACCGGCCCTGGAGCTCACACAACGACCTGGATTATGAAATTTGGCACTCATCCTAACCTGCTTAGTGTAGCAGCCCCCCTAAACCCTACAACCTAGACCCAACCCCTAAAACCTAAACCCCGAACCC
>CAJNJA010028487.1:0-31417 GCA_905231915.1 Symbiodinium necroappetens | reverse complement strand
CACCCACACACCCACCCACACACCCATCCACACAGATACAGGCAGACAAAAAAACACACACACACACACCCACACCCACACCCACACCCACACCCACACCCACACCCACCCACCCACCATCCATGCACCATGCACCAGTAAGTTGCCTCAGGCAAGCTCGGAAAAGTCCGTCTTCGTGTGGGCTTGCTTTTCTGCCTTCTTCCCTTCGTGGCGCCGTGACTCCTAACTTGGAGAACTACCCAAATGACGACAGAGGAAATCAAGCATGGCACATGCCGGGTGCCGGGGGACAATGTTCAAGCAGCAGAAGATGGTGAAGAAGACGTAGGTTGCAAACATGTACTCCTGCACGCATCAGTTGATCTGCATACCAAGAACGGCAGCATGCTCAAAAAGGCTCTGAGTTTGCAAGCAACTTGACTTTCGACCGCCTCAGAGCAGCTTGCTTACAACCTCGAAAAATGTGCATGAGTAACTTCAGAACACGTCCCGTCTGTGGTGGCTTAGTACGGACGGTACACGTGGAAAAAACCGAAGGCAAAAGACAGACAATTCGGTGTCCAGAGCTTCACTGACCATGCGCAGAGGCCGCACGCAGTCTTGCCAGTCTATACCACCACTGATGGCCATATACCTTGGGGAAGTCCCGATTACAGCAAATAGCAGAAATAACCGCTACAAGTTACAGCCAACAGGTAAAGGTGTCACAAGGGACGACTGCGGGCATACCAGAGGCCCAGCATCTTCGTCACCGTAAGGGGGACAGACCCCAGCTCAGAGTCTCTAGGAAGCAGTGGGCTCATGGCCACTCGAGTCACTCGACTCGAGTCTTAATTGATCCCCTCCTCTTTGCCTTTGTAGCGCCTCCATGAGAGTGTGAGAGGCTCAACAGAATCAGCAGCTTATGATATACGTTGGTCGAGCAGTACTCGAACCCTACAAGCCCGCACAACGGATCAGCCCGTGCATACAGATGATCTGATCTAAGGTCCCTGAGTATCTCCACCCTCGACATCCCCCTGAGCCTGCTGCAGTGTCATCATCGTCCGTGAAAGCGAACCCCAATACATAATGAGCTCTTCCTGTGATCCACCCATCTCCTGCACGGCCAATATCAAGAAGCTGAGTTGTCTGACTAGTTCAATCGAAAGCTGCGGAGTCCAACCGGTGGCAACAAAACCCAGAACGAACACTGCTCTGAAGCCTGATCATGAAACAGCATGAAGATGTACAAGGCTTCCAAAATAGGCCACTCCGGCCAGACCCGGCTCGACCACTGCAACCTCGAGAAGCACTAGGCGCAACAGCCGAAGAAACTGAAAGATTCAGCGATGGCTTTGCAGAACACAGGCCCAACCCTTCAACCCTGCGTCCCTATATGTTTGAACCGACTTGACTTGTGTCCACCAGCTCCGAATATACAAATACATACATACGTACACACATACATACACAATATATCAACGAGGGAGTCTACATTGGAAGATGTATATCACAATCACACCATGGCTCCCAGCGTGCCTTGATGTAGTTGGAGGCGAGCTGCATGAAGGTCACGCCAACCATGAACATCCTGAAGCTCGCTTGAGCACATGACTTTGAAGCCTTGACGGTTTGTGGTTTGGGCTCGATAAAGTTCCGGGTGCTCCATGCTGGATAATTGCGACGCTCGTGCGTCATGGTTTCGTACAGCTGCGGCTACTGGTGCTACTGTTGTTGCTGGTACCAATGCCAGCAGGACTACCGTTACCTCACGCTCCCGTGTCCGTACCTATGAAGGGATACAGCGGGGCCGGCATTCAAGGACCGGAATGCTTCTGAGAATGGATCGCGAGATGCCATCGTTAACATCCCAAACGGCATGTCGAACAAGACATTGGATTCTGGAAAGTTGACACTGGACATCCTCCGCCCCAGCCATAGAGAGCTGAAGAGCCACAGTCTATGTTGCTGATACCCCTGCGAAAAAACTGAGAATTCGAGCTCTTTCCAAGCTTCAGGATGAGGAGGAATACGCAGGCCCACAGCAAAGGCTTTGTGGAGCCCATGATGCCTCAGGCGACTTGTAACAAGACAAAGGAACTGAACAAAAGCACGATGTTCTGATTGCCGCTCAGAACATGCATAGCTAAACTGGAAAGGCTGTGAAGTGCTCCACCTGTCAGCCACGTCTGGTTGGGGCATGGCTCTGCCTTTCGTGGCCCTTCCCCTCTCCCGTCCACCACATGCGGAAATCTCAAGTTTTGATGCTGCTGAACCTCATCTCTCTGTAGTTTGGGGCCTAGTGGGCTTGGTGTGCAAGCGTTCTTGGTCATCACGATGCACGAATGCTTCAGCCCAAAAACTAAAGAAAGGCCTCTTCAACATAGAACGCTGAAAGTGCAGCAAAGAATGCATACCACCTGTGCACAGAAACGCGGATTAACGATAACTGAAACACACAGCACCCCATGGGCCCCATGAACGCCAGGGCATCACAAGGTGCTACTCAGTACTCACCTCTCGTAGGAAACGTCTGCTACACAGCGCGCAGCTGATCCTGCACCGCCCTGCTGTCGCCACCAAAACTGGCATCACCCCAGGTGACGACAGATCCATCACTCCGGATTGGAGCAAATGCATGATCACAAGCTTGGATCTGCTGCACATCTCGCAGCTGCTCCTGTACCGCACTGCAGTCACCACCATAGTCGGCATGACCCCAGGTGACCACTAATCCACCACTCCGGATTGCAGCAAATGCACCATAAGAAGCTTGGATCTGCTGCACATCTCGCAGCTGCTCCTGTACCGCAATGCTGTCGCCACCAAAACTGGCATCACCCCAGGTGACGACAGATCCATCACCCAGGATGGCAGCAAATGCCCGACTAGAAGCTTGGATCTGCTGCACNNTCTGCTGCACATCTCGCAACTGATCCTGTACCGCACTGCTGTCGCCACCAACGTCGGCTGGCCCCCAGGTGACCACAGATCCATCGCCCAGGATTGCAGCAAATGCGTTATAAGAAGCATGGATCTGTTGCACATCTCGCAACTGATCCTGTACCGCACTGCTGTCGCCACCAAAGGTGGCATCACCCCAGGTGACGACAGATCCATCACTCCGGATTGCAGCGAATGCATGATCACAAGCTGGGATCTGCTGCACATCTCGCAGCTGCTCCTGTACCGCACTGCAGTCACCACCATAGTCGGCATGACCCCAGGTGACCACAGATCCGTCAGCCAGGATTGCAGCAAATGCCCTGTTAGAATCCTGGATCTGCTGCACATCTCGCAGCTGCTCCTGTACCGCACTGCAGTCACCACCATAGTCGGCATGACCCCAGGTGACCACAGATCCGCCAGCCAGGATTGCAGCAAATGCCTTCTTAGAAGCCGGGATCTGCTGCACATCTCGCAGCTGCTCCTGTACCGCAATGCTGTCGCCACCAAAACTGGCATCACCCCAGGTGACGACAGATCCATCGCCCAGGATTGCAGCAAATGCGTTATAAGAAGCTTGGATCTGTTGCACATCTCGCAGCTGATCCTGTACCGCACTGCTGTCGCCAGCACCGTAGCCGCCAGCGCCCCAGGAGACCACAGATCTATCAACCAAGATTGCAGCGAATGCACGCATAGAAGCTTGGATCTGCTGCACATCTCGCAGCTGATCCTGTACCTCACTGCTGTCGCCACCACCGTCGGCATCACCCCAGGTGACCACAGATCCGTCACCCAGGAGCGCAGTGAACGCAAAGGGGTAACCGAAAGGCCTCATGGATTTAACCTGGACTTGGTTCACAAGCAGGGTGAACACGTCTCCACTCTTCAGCTTCGCTTCTGTGACAGTTTGCGCTCCATCGAGGGCTTCTCCAGAAGAATTCAGCAGTCGCCTACTGCTCGGGACCGCCAAGGCACTCTGGGCTCGGCGCTTCAATGACTCAACGGATGCATCCGCCTCCACTTCCAAAGAAGCGCTCTTGCCACTCAGCAGATGCACATGCACGGAAATCGACATGATGCTTCGTAGGTTGGTCGCTTGACGCAAAACTTAGGACCCTTCATCAATTCCCTTATAGAGGCCTTACACTGTTACAGAAGGCCGTTTCGAGCCCCAGGAGACAAGCACGAGCTTTCCCACATCTTCCAAGTAAGGAGAACCTCTCAGCGAAGTACAAAACTTGCAGGCGGTGGCTTTGGCTGCCAGTCTTCAGATGATGATGAATAACTACGCGGGCATTGCGGGTATTTCAGAAAATAAGGGACCCGAGTTTAAGCCCTGGCCCTGAATAGTAGCCTTACTGTCACGACCCCCAAGCAAAGCGTCTCCCTGTGAGGCTGCCGTCGGTGCCCGGTCGACAAATCAAGAGCACAGTTTTTGGACGGGGTCTCCCTGCATGCAACAGTCAAGTGATTCGATCGTGCCGCAGGAACCCCTCTTCTTCCCGCCTGACACCCCCTGATCGAAATCTTGAATCCCGAAAGTCGAAGTCTTCCGACTCCAAGCAAGATGCCATTGACCATCACGCGCAGGTCCGAGAAGAATCTCAGCCTCTAGCTGCCAACGCACTGCCGGAATTAATGACACATCGTTTTGCAGGCCACGCAAGAACAACTTCCACAACAAACAATATTCCGGACACATGAAACACCACAGGACAAGCACAGCTGGCTGCTTAATGAGCCGACATCCGAAACACCACAATCAGGAGACCACTGAAAGGCAGCACCACAAGAGCCCGAAAACACTGCACCGAGGAAGGTACACCAGTAAGGTGAGCGGGAGGGGAGATGGAAACGAAGAGCGGGTTGCCACAAGACCGACAACCCAACGAAGAAAGCGAGGTGGTGGGAAAGAGAGTCCGGAGATGGCGACTATACGCAGGTGAGACACGTGATGCCAGCACTGATGATTACTTTCCTGTCTCGGTTTCCTTACCCGGCTATTTACCGGAAGAGAGGGTGACACGAAGGTCGTATCCTGTAGCCGAATGCCCTACTCTACTACTCTAAGTGTCAAAGCCCCCCTCTATCACCAACAACCCTCGAGGCATCTTCCGAGGTCCTCGAAAGCCCAAGGCTTGAAAGACACACCCCCGTTGTTTACGCCCTCACAACTCGGACAAGCCGAGGTTCCACAGGTTTGAGTCGGCGTGATACGGGCCGCACTGTCACGATCCCGAATATTATACTCCTTCTTCGGGTGAGCTGGAAAATGCTATCAGAGGGTCTACACCATTGATGTTGAGTTCCTGAAACCCTGGCCGAGCAACATACGGATCACTCGTGCGACTCGAACCAGTCGCATCATCCGCAGCATGCGAAGGGTGGAGACCTCTGAACTGTTTCTTCAGTCGTCATGAGCGGGCTGCGCAACAACAGGCGGGACACCACAGGCTACGGTACCGCATCATTGCCTGCGCTCATCAGAACCCCACAAGTAAGGCAAAATAAGGCTTGTAACATCGAAGCCAAAATCGGGGAGCATTTGTCGACTGCTTTGGCCTGATTTCGGAAGCCTGGTACCGATATGTAGCGATGCCCCGGTCGCAGAAGTGACCCACAAGTTGACCATCAAAGCTCAAGCCTCCAAAAAGGACGCTGCCGCCAGCAGCGCTGCTATCTCCTGCGACGCATAGTCTCGGGTCGTAGGGGTTGACGGCAGACCGGCACATCCTACCACTGAGGCCTGAGATGTGCTGTCGAGCGGCTTCGAGTGCAGAGGAAATGACCAAGCAACAGTCCATGATGTTCCTGAAGTCTGTGTCAAACACATCTCATGGCTCGTTCCGTCAGAGGAACTTTGACGTTCCGATGCAACTAGAAGTCCCAACTCGATTTGTGAGGTGCCAAGCTGCCACTTCACGGCTGGATTCTCGCAGGAGAAGAATGGGCGCAGCCCTTCGGACGTCCAGCGCAGCGCAAGCTCTGCAGCCTCAACATGTCAGCAGCTCGTAGCATCTACATAGAATCTGGAAGAGTTCTACGCCTGTCTCCCCGTGTTCAGTTCCTTCTGTGCGCTCTACAGCCAGGGCCCCGGGGTAAGAGCCGTTAAACCGTCAGAGCCAGAGCAGAGCCAGAGCGGCAAACCAGGTGTTGAATGCGATGTCAAAGCCGCGGAAGACCGGATGCTGACCTGCCGTGAAAGGGAGGACAACTCCTTGCCAGCCGAGCCCAGCATGCAAGCCCCTTCTGGAAAGATGCCTACAGTATGCTCTGCGAATTCTGCTTGTCGGGAAACCCTGACGTCAATGCTCTCCAAGCAGACTCTCGCACTGCACACAAACTCGTCGAGTGGCCTGAGCCACCGCTGCGGATCTCGTAGTCAGCCTCCACCGGTGAAGCTTTGGAAGGCTCGAGGCTGAGGCCCCCCTTTCTTCAAATTCTGGCGTGCAGTTAACATTGCAGCATTTCCCGGTGTGTCTCCTCGGCTGCATGGCCTTGTTGATAATATATGCGGACATACATACATGACATACATACACATGCATTACGTGTCAAACCACGTGTGTTCTAGATGGGGTTTGTGATGCCACAGGGTCTCTTCTCACGAACAGCTTCTCTGTTGGATATGTTCTTCTGCGTGTCGGATCTGCGTCAGGATTCTCAGGTTCGGTAGTTTGCTGGGGCAGAGCCCCATGCTTTGCAGGGCTCCGTCTCGTGGGCCGGGGTCTCCAAAGGTCTGACTGGAAAATGACTTGGCCTGGTTGCGCTTGGCTTACTTGTGGATGCAGGCTCACAGGACCGCAGCCTTGGCGAGTTCCGGTAAGAGATGAGAGGCTGCCGCGAATGAGGAAATCAAGCTGCCAGTGAGAAGTCGCCTCAAACCGTCGTCGTCGTCGTCGGTTGAGATGTCGTCGGTGTGGTGGCCGTGCCGGTAGCAGCCGTCGCAGCGGTTTCAACGAAAGTATATGAAATGGTCGTAGCACCCTTAGAAGCAACAGCACAGTACGCCGGGAATATGGAATCTAGAACAATTATTTATTTGAGCAAGATTGCCAAGCGCCCCAGTTGCCCCACTTGGGGTGGGGGAATGTGGGGGAGCAAGATTGCACGCACCCTTGGTCAATCTTAGTCTGAAGAGGCAAACTAGTCGGCGAGCAAGTGGGGCAAGATGACCAAGATTGCAAGATTAGCAAAGTTGCCCTCAATCTTGCTTTTGGACCTAGATTGACCAAGAGTGCAAGATGACCAAGATTGCCAACATGGTTCCACAAAAGAATTGTTCTAAATTCTGGGCACAATGCAACAGCAGTTAGTAGCAATGACTGTTAATGGTGGTGCCGCTGCTGTGGTATGCTGCGGCCTTTGCGCTCATAAATACCTGCCGTGTGATTGAGACAGTATTGATTAGCAGCTGCCTTGAGATATCTGCTTGCATGGGCATAGCAGCATTCTTTCAGCTTCTCGTGGTTGCCATTGTCAGGTGTAAGGCTTCTGCTTCACGCGCTGAACTCGGATGTGCCAAACCCGAACCACTTCCGAACCCCTGGGAAACTGCCACAATACAGCTGACTTCCAGCGAGCCTCGATGCCGATCATGGCAGCACACAGTATCACCAAGCCTGGCTACATGTCAATGCTTGGCTTCTCGAGCATAAGTCTTTGGAAAACTTCGGATGTGGTGATTCGGCAGTGAGGTTGAAGGCGAGATTTAGCACTGAATTAAACTGAGTGGTCTGCAGGCTCAGCTGCTCCAGACAAGGAGCTGGCGCAAACCATCTCAAAGCGACGGTGGGAGACGATGGCAATGCTCCAGCGCCGCAGGCAGCAAATGCCTCATGATGGAAACTCACAAGCTGCAGAGACGCAAGACGCTGAGCTAGCCATCGCAGGCGAATAGCCATGGGTGCCGAATCAACAATGCCTCACAAAGCTCCGAGGCCCATCAGTCCCGGTCAGGCACTGAGGCAGCCTGCGCCATCCTACCGTCCCTTCTGCCCATGTTCTAAGCTGTTGCCCGGCACAGGTCGGATGGGACAAGGCCGGCAAAGCGGAGGCCTTGTCTTGCGAGGAAACATACGGAGTTTGTGTGAACGACTTAGTGAGATCTGGTGACAGCTAGTGTTTATCAGTGAAACCGCTGGCCTGAGTCCTGCTCTTCGATGAAGGTCTGCATAGCCTTTCCCTTCCTGGGTACACAACAGGGGAGGCGAAATTCAGTCCCCTTCTTGCTATCGGGTTCTTGCAGCAAGGACCCCTTTTCCTTGAGGGCAACGCCCGGCGCCGTATTTCAGAAGGCTGTTCAAGGATGTAGGCGAGTGCGAGAATCCATGTAACATCTTTGCCTAGCCACGGAAGAAGGAAAGTTATCATCCTGGTGAGCGGGAGGGTGAAAGCCGAGCTACACTCCGTACTGCTTTTGCATCTCAGCGAAGGTGAGTGCATTGTCGTTGGCAGTGGAGGACCTCTGTAGCGCCTGAAGCAGCGAGAAAATACAGACTTCAGGAATACATCCTCTTCTGCTGGGCGTGTTGAATTCGTGAAATCGAGGGACCCATGAAACCAAGACTTCTTAGGCGACGAAAGACAAGTAATTACAGCAGACAAGGGTAGCAGAAAAGACCAGATTTTTTTTCGCCAAAGCCTAAAACCCCCCCCACCCCCCCCGAAAACCGAAAGAAGCGAACTCGAGCTCTCCAACGACGGCGTCTCGGCCTTGGTCCTGGACTTCTGGCTCACCATTTTCCTTGGATTCGGGGGAGTGAGAAAGTGCAGCTGTAAACCAATGGATTTGGTCGTGGGTGTCGAATTGGGGCAGCATATCCATAGTAAGGCCCATAGCAGGCTTGCGTCTTGTGCTTCCCCCCTTCCTGTGACTCTTGCGATGTTGCCCCTATCCTGCTTGTGTTGGCTGCGGCGTGCGTTGTCGTCCCTATCCTGTTTGTGTTTTGTTCCCCTCTCGCTTTAGGGTTTAGGGGTTGGCTGCGGCTTGGGTTGTTGACCCCTTTCAAGCTTGTGTTGGCCGCGGCTGGCCAAATTGCCCCTGTGCTGCTTGTTTCGGCTGCGGCTTGCGATGTTGCCCGTATCCGTATCCTTTAAGTGTTGACTACGGCTTGCGATGTTGCCCCTATCCAGCTTGTCTTGGCTGCCGCTTGCGTTGTTGGCATTATCGAGGAGGAGGGCTTCTAACAGCACCAAAACGACTTAAATCGTAAAAACACCCTTGACATTGGGGATCTAAGAAGGGACCCTAATTCAAAGAACTACCCATGTAGGATACAGAAGCTGGCCTCACAACCGCAAAGCATAATTTGCAAAGCTTACCCCTAGACCAGCAGGAAAGAAAACTTAATCCTGGTAAGGGTCGAGGATTTGGTGCTTGGGGCTTGGGGTTTACGCGCTGGCAACGACGGTTGTGATCGCCCGTCCCTGCGAACCTGAGGATGTTGCGAACTCCTAATATGAGTCAGAACAGAATGCGGACACAATGAGCTTGAGAGGCCGGAGATTAGCAATATTGAACCTAACTGAGATGGGAGGCAGACTCGCAGAGATTACGACAACGATGACCAACTAATAAACTTCAAACAAGCGCGGCATTGCTGAGAAGCAAAAGCTGCAAAGAACATGTGAACAAAGATGCGAAATGACTTAAACTGAAACCTACAGCACCCCGTGGAAGCCAGGGGATCGTAAGCAGCTTCTCGCTGTTCGGGAGACATGCTTCTACACTGCTACACATCACGCAGCTGATACTGCACCGCACCGCTATCGTCGCCAAACTCGGGGTTGCACCAGGTGACCACAGATCCATCTACCAGGATTGCAGCGAATGCCTCATTAGAAGCTTGAATCTGCTGCACATCTCGCAGCTGATCCTGTACGGCACTGCTGTCGCCACCATAGTCGACGTCGCCCCAGGTGACCACGGATCCATCAACCAAAATTGCAGCGAATGCACGCAATGAAGCTTGGATCTGCTGCACATTCTTCAGCTGCTCCCGGACGGCACTACTGTCGCCACCGTTGTAGGCATCGCCCCAGGTGACAACAGATCCATCGCTCCGGATTGCAGCAAATGCACCACCAGAAGCTTGGATCTGCTGCACATCTCGCAGCTGATCCTGTGCCACCGTGCTGTCGCAACCGTCGTCGACATCACTCCAGGTGACCACAGATCCATCACCCAGGATCGCAGCAAATGCCATATAAGAAGCTTGGATCTGCTGCACATCTCGCAGCTGATCCTGTACCGCACTGCTGTCGCCACCACAGGCGGTATTGCGCCAGGTGACGACAGATCCATCGCCCATGATTGCAGCAAATGCCTCATCAGAAGCTTGGATCTTCTGCACATCTCGCAGCTGATCCTGCACCGCACTGCTGTCGCCACCATGGAAGGCATTGCCCCAGGTGACGAGAGATCCATCGCCCAGGATTGCAGCGAATGCCCCATTGGACGCTTGGATCTGCTGCACATCTCGCAGCTGATCCTGTACCACACTGCTGTCGCCGCCAATTGCGCCATAACCCCAAGTGACCACAGATCCATCACCCAAGAGAGCGGCGAACGCAGGGATTTTGATGGCTTTGAGCTGCACCTGGTTCACATGGAGACGGAGCTTGTCTCCACTCATCAACTTCGCTTCTGCGATCGTTTGTGCTCCGTCAAGCACCTCTCCAGAAGGCTTCAGCAGCCGCGCCCTTTTCGGGACCACCAAAGCTCTCTGTGCGCGGTGCTTCAATGACTCAACAGATTCATGCGCCTCCACTTCTGTGGAGGCAGCCTTGCCACTCAGCAGATGCGCATGCAGAGAAATCGACATGGCATAGTAAGAATAGCAGCAATAATAACGACAACATTCATAAGAACAATATTCGTAATAATGAATGACTTGGTAGGGTGGTCGGTTGACGCGAGACCTACGACTACAGCTTCTTGGATCACGTAATAGAGGGGCCTTCGCACTGAGAAAAGGGCTTAGGTGTATATCATAAACACATGTAATGAGGAACCTACGGAATGTTAAGAGTTATTCCCACGTGGGGGCTACTGTGCCCTAGAATTTTGAGGGCAGTTCGGCTTGCACCGCGTATGCCGAGGTTTGGTGTGCATCAGTGCCTCATTTCGGAGATCAGAAAATGATCATATTTTTAGACATGTTGGAAAAGCACCTTTCGTCTTAAAGGAAACCTAACCCTGTTCCTATAGTAACCCTATAGTCTCAAAGGAACCCTTGCAGGACCAGGAACCCTTAAAAGGAATTCTGACGGTACCCCTTTAGGGTTTCGACTCACACACTCGCACAAGGCTGGCATGGCTGATGAGGGTTTAGGGTGATAGCGCCCAAAGCCCTTGACAAAGCAGCTCAGGGTCTCCATGGAGGCGTTGCCTTCCGTCTTCGACGTGGGCGACTGGGCTTCGACAAGGACGGTTCCTGGGAGCTCCTCCGTCTCGACCACTGTGCTTCGTGGCACCTGCCATGGTTTTCCGGTTCTGGAGGGTTTAGGGGTTTAGGGAAGTTTAGGGTTTAGAGGAGCTTCCAATAAATTGAAGTCTCGTGAGGAAGCAGAGGCTTCTGTAAGTGACTTGAGGCATGTGCCTCAACCCGCACATGTCCGCTTTGTGGGAGGTGCCCCACCTCCTCCGACTGCTTAGAGACTGGCGAGTCGAGCCTTGGAAGCGGATCGGGCCCAAGGCTTGCACCACACAGGTCCGACCGAAGCGCACAGGAATGCCTACGTCGGCCTACGTGCGTCCCGCAAAGACAGGAAAGATTGACAGAGAGCAAAATCCAAATGCCAACGCCGCAGACACCTGCGCAGGCATGGACATGCACAGGAAAAGACGAAGTAACAGACTGGAAGACTGCGTGGCCAAAGAAGATGCATAATTACTGTGCCTGCAAGTCCATTTATTTGCCTCCCGGGATGTTTCTGAGACAAGCCCACTCGGACTAGAAGCAAAAGTGTGTACTGAAGGTGACGTGCGTGTGTGCGGCGTTTGACTTCTGAGACCTGTTTGGGCTGTTTGGGGCTTGAGGAAAGGAGCCGAAAAGTCATATGAGGATTCGATCCAAGGATCGTGGGCTCGGTGGCTTCGATGCTGGATGCCCTGGCATGGTGCATTATGTGGGGTTGCTCTAGAAGAAGTCAAAAAAGGCTCGTTGGGGTCCCGAAGCTTTTTCGATCCCTTCCCCGACAAAGACGGTGCAACAGGATGCAAGGATGACACACAACTCGAAGCCTCAAGCTGAGTCTCCCTCAACCACCCTCCACTCCCGCTGCGCGGCTTTGGTGAGGTGGGCTGCGACTTCAGGCGTCGTGGCGACCGTGGGGCACCTTGCAGAAGGATCCAAAGATGTCGCCCCGCAGATGCCGAACATTCAAAGACTTCGTTGGTGGCAGAATACTTGCGACAGGACTCCAGCAGCAGACCAGGTCGCAAAGTGCACGGAAGAGAATGTCGGCTAATGCATGGCTCAGCGCTTACAGGAACCGCAGGTGCTAAGCACAGGTGTCAGTGGCAGGTGCTTCAGCGACTAAACCGGAAAACGCATTTGGCAGCAGCGTTGAGCACATTCCCATGCCGACTAGACGAGGCGTGCTCATGCACAAGACCTGAGCATGAAGCAGCAGGCGAACCAGATTCTGTGGTGTCAGTGGTGAGCATGGCTCATGTCAAACTCCGGGAAGCCTTTCTCGAAGTTGTCGGAGAGCTCCTGCACGCCAGCCTCAAGCCGATGCCCCAGGCGCTGCACCTCGAAATGTGGTGCAAAAATCTTTTGCTCAGACCGCAGTGCCTCAGCAGAGATCTGCATTCAGAGCAGCACTGCAACCTACCGAGCAAGAATCCACCACGACAGTCACGGCCAACCTGACGTGACCTCAAACAACCTAAGCCCCAAAAATACTGAGAAGTTCCGACCTGACCCAGCTGATCGCCGATGGTCCTCGCAAGGGTCTGCCAGGCGTCACCGACCCCCTGCACCTTCGGCAGGATCCAGTTTAGCTTCCCACGCTGCCGAGAAGTCTACTGGGGCCTGCCAGGAAGCTTTGGCATCTCTTTTTGTGTTCAGTCGTACCGCTGGTCGCAAGTAGAAAGAAACCTGTCCCGCTGAAGACCACGCCTCTTGCCGGCGATGGGCCTCCCTCTCCTCTGACTCCTCGCAACTCGGTCTGTGAGCTAGGACCAGCTAGGAAGCATCTAAGCCCCGCCGATGTTGAAGGCTGGGTTGGGCAATGCGGGTATAAGGCTGGGGAAAGAAGCGCAACACGATCAAACATGGCTTCCTGGCGAGCCCCCCTCCTGCAGCGTGCGGCGGAGATACGCTTCTAAGAGCTCCAGGCGCTCCGCCTGCTCCTCTCATGGCACGGACAGGTTCAACTGCCTTGGAGACTTGCACCGACAAAGCGCCATTCGCAGAGCACTGCCACGATGCCCAGCGGATGCCCACGCACACGCGCGCGCGCGCGCGAGTGCCTGGCAGCTCCGCTGCGTCGACCTGAAGCCAGCCTCACAGAAGAGGACACTCACTTTCACTTTGGGGTATACCGGTGTACCCCCGGAAGCAAAACCCCCTAATTAAGGTTTGGGGAAAGGTATACTCCACGGCCTGGAGATTATCACATGCAGAAGCTAAGCTGTCTCTCTAGTAAGGCATGTCATTCACCGAAGGCTTCGAGGCAAAAGTCGTGTTACATCGCTGGACTGAAATCGACCCATGCGAGTGGATCGTCCTCTTTGCAGGGCCCCTGCTGAAGTTGAAGATGCTCTGCTGAACATAGCCAGCCCGGAAAGTAGCACCTTGACTTGATGGCCCCTGGACTTAAGAATCCTTAAACCCTGAACCCAACTCCGACAAAATCCTGAATCCTGAACCGTTTTCCCCCCAAAGGCTATATAGACTTAAGAAATCTCACTTGCTCTCCAATGTCTCGGAAAATCGCCTGGAGCTGCTCGCCCAGTGCTCGCGCGACGAGCTGCCAAGCTGCCGCAACACCCTGCACCTTTTTCGCTGCAACTCGAGGGCAAGAAGGTTCAGGGGTTTAGAGTGTAGGGTTTTGGGGTTGGCGGAGAGTTTCAGGGTTTAGGAAGATCTTCACCCACACCCCAAGCTTTGCACCCCTCTGCACGTGTGGTTTCATTGGCTTTGCAATGCTATAGATCTTTCAGGATTTGTGAGTGCTTGAGGCCGGCCTTGATTGTCAAGTCACCACAATGGAGGCCTCCCCTCCCTCAGATAGCTGTCCCAGTCCGAACGGGTTGGGATTTTGCTTCTCTACTGCCCAGATCTGTGAAAAGCTGGGCCAAAGACGGACGGCAGCAGGTGCGAGTTAGGAATCGCCAAACTCATGAGGCTCTCAGATCTCACGTGCTTGGCACGCTTGTCTATGACCCCCCAAAAAGGCCTCCTGGCTGTGCTTCTCCAAAGCGACTTTGGCCTCAGAGCTCCGAACAAAAGACTTCCGTCAGAGGCTTCATTGGAGCATGGGAGTCCTTTCGCCTTTCACTCCTTTTGTACCTACATACTCCTTGTAAGAGATATAAACGCTATAATACTCTGTAAGAGTATACATACGGATGTCGAGATGATGGAGCTTGGGGCCGGGAACCTGGACCTCTAAACCCCTAAGCCCCTAAATAAACCCCAACCTCTTCTACGTCCAAAAACAAATGGAAATTCCCAGAAAGGTTCGGGCCTGCTTCGCGAGCGTCTCTTCCAGTTGGCGCGTCTGCCTCTGCAACTCTGGCCCCGGGAAGTCGCTTTGGGGAGGGTCGGCAAGCCCCTGACAGGGAGCCTTTGGGAGCCTTTAGGTTTTTTGGGTTTGGGTCTCGACTCTCACACTCGCTGTTTGGGTTTAGGGTTGTTTTTTGTTAAGTGCAATGCGCCGCTTTCTGTTGCAGCACTCCCCAGAAGGAGCTGCACTTCAAAAGAACATAGTATCGTCAGACAGACCCCAAGCACTCAGTAGCAGATGTCAGACTGCAGGCTCAGCACGCGTTTTGACACTCACACTCGGACAAGCCTGGCAAGGTCTGTAGCGACACTGGTCCTAGATACACCGGCGCGTGTCACCGAGTACCATGTTGTCAGGGAGGGCTGCAGACACTACAACGACAAATGCACAACCAATGCCAATAGCCCATCTGACAACAGACCTCAAGAGCCTGCAACACCAGGAGCCGGATCAAAAGTGAAGCGCATGGTTGGGATTCTGCATAATACGCCGTCGGATATAAGGACTATAAAAAATATCATGCAATGGGGATCAGGGATCTACACTCAGCTCAGCACGGTTAGTTCGTTGGACCTTAAAACCCTCCTTTCCTCACTACGTCCCTGACCCTGTCCTCAAAAAACCCGTCAAATCCACAGCTTCAAAGGCCGCAGCTCGGCCTGTCGAGCTCCGTGCGGATAGCGGCCTGCAGCTGCCAGGCGTCCGTGGAGGGCACTTGGGGCAGCTGTGCCTCAACTTTCCTCGAGGCGATAAGGCGATAACCCGGGGCAGGGTTTCTAAGTTCTACGGCTGTGCTTTGGTTTATAGGCTTTAGGCTATGTAGGGTTAAAGCTTAACTGGTTTTGAAGCGGCTTCGACTCTCGCACTCGCAAAGGTCAGGCAAGGCTTCATGGCTTCATGAAGATGGGTCTCTTACAAACCACCCAACATCAACTATGAGTATGTTTTTAGACGTCCCTTTTCCGTTCGCTGAGGTCCGCTGGGCGTTTTGCTACAGTTCAGGGTGTGTGGGTATGACGTTCGGGGGTTTAGGACCTGTGGTCTGGGCCTTCCGGCACCTCGTGAGGGATATGATCACAGAGAGGGGAGGCAGTTGGAGGCTGCTTCGGCCACGCGCTGGCGAACGATTATCAAGATAAGTAAGATAAGAACCTTTGAATGCACACTCAATGGAGCGGCACCGAATCGGTGCATTCTTCGCAGTATCGCCAGTCCATGAAATCCAGTTTGACCGGCGTGGCCATAAGCCCCAGGCCATCAACCGCATGTGTGCCCACAGACATCTTTTCTACTTTCAAAGCTTACGTGATCGGCCGAAGGCACGCAAAGCGCCCGGCATCTGTTGCCAGTGTGCCGGCATGTCTCAACGTTGGTGTCGAGCGGTCCATGCCAAAGGGAGGCAAGTCTCGTCGCTAAAGTTGTTCCCGAACCCTTCAAGCCGTGATTCATGGTCCGCGACTAATGGACTGCTACTGGTGGTAGAATGCTAATATCACTGTCCCATCAGAGGCAGCAACCTCTGAACGAAGACTAACTTACCTGATGTGAGGAAATGAGGTTGGGAAAGCCATGCTGACCCCCGTTTTGGTCCTGTAAATCTTGGGTTTACCCTGGCCACTGCAGGCGTCCCTGCTCCTTCTTTGGAAGGACAGGGACTGAAACGACTGCGGGAGGCTGGCGTATCAGGCAGAAGGCCAATGAAACTCACAGCAAGAAGCATTGCTTGGAAGAGAAGAGGCTTAACAGTCTATGATGTCCGGTACAGATCACTGTGTCAATGGACTGCAAGAGGATAGATTTGCCACTTACTGGGCCCGGCATGGCCTGAATAGCATTCAAGGGCATAGGTCTACAAGAGCCGAGATTGGCAGCCTCTAAAGTGCTCTTGACCGACAGCTGCCCAATGCCTGGAGGGCCAGCAAATACTCGATGGCAGAGTCCTGCTGCACACCTGCACCCAAAGTAGGTCAAGAGAGCTTCAGAGTTAAGCTTGGCAAGTGGGCAGCCTGCTATCGCATTGACACAGAAACCGCCGAAGCTCCGACCGGTGACTGGCTTTCGGAGGGAGAAGCGTGCACTCAAAGGCCTGCCATTTTTCCGCTCTCCAAGAGCTCCGAGGGCCCCCCCAGGCAAATGAAATTTGAACCAAAGCTGCATTCGGATGCGCTTCGCTCCTCGAGGTGCATGGAAATGGAAAATGGAAATGGTCATTGCTAGCTTCTTAGAGCGCTCCACTTCCTTTGCAGGTGCATATACACGGATGCTATATGATCAGGCCTTCATTGATGGTTTTTTTCCGCGCCTTTTTGAGTCATGATGCAAGCGCAGCCGCTCATGCCAAGCTGCAGACCAATAACAGCTAGCCGAACGCGTCGGCCCTCTGTCAGAGCATACAAGCGGTTACCTTATGTGCTGCCTCCGCCATGCTTCGAGAGTATATTTTGTTAAGAGCTCATCCATCCGAGATGAAACGTGTCTAGCTGCCTGAAATTCGAGGTGATGAACCCGACTGTCTTTCTTGATAGGGCCTGGCCAAGTTAGATATCTTCCTTTCACGAGGTCGAGCAGCAGCGTAGCAGCGTACTGATCTCGGCCCACCGGCCCGCGCACAAAACTCCCGGACGACGGGGCCTGGCGCCGGGCGACCTCGGTGCACCAATGCTCGGTTCTTTCAGTTCTTTGAGTAACCACGCCGAATGAATTGGGCCTCTGAAATTAACTGCCGTCTGGACGCTCCGCTTTCGCTGATCGTGTCCATGACCACTCGGAGCAACCACTTCAGTATCCTGCTGGGGCGCTGGATCTGCGCTATGGATTCGCAAAAAAAGCTGGCCCAGCTCTCAGAGAGCAGTTAAAGTCCTTTGCCGGGCTTTCCATCCTTGCCCTTCTTCCCATAGCCCTTGTTGTCGCCTCAGTTGGCTCCCACGAGGCCCCCCCCCGGGTGGGCATCAGGCATCAACTACAGCCGAGGCAGCTATAAAGTGAAGGGTTGGCGCGAAAGGAGAACTCCAGATGGCAACCGCACTGTGTGCCAAATATCTTCGAACCTTGGCCAAGCTGCCTCCCTTCTTGCCTTCGCAGAAACAAGCAATCAGGGGAGAGAGGCAGAGAGCATGCTACCGGCAAAGACCCATGATCAAGAAAAACAAGGTGCCTAACTCGATTTAACTCTACAACTTTGCACAAACTAGAAACACTGGATCTCAATATTGACATAAACAAAGCGCAAACCTCCCTGCCTTTGTCGAACGCACGATGGTAGCCGTCCTTGCCGAAGTCTTTGCCATAGCCTGTTGGGAATGCCATGAGGAGTGCGTGAGGTGTGTCAAACGCGGCTGACGCCCTACAAGGTAGCGGCCGAAGGCAGGGATAGGTTTTTGGAGGGTTTCAACAACGGAAAGGGGTGTGCATGCCATTGCCAAGGGCCTCAAGCTCTACCAACCCACGCAATCAAACGAGGACTCGGAGACACCCGTCACAAGAAGAGAGCGATCCAACGCCTCTGCATCGAAGGGCGACGGGTGAGGGATGTGGTTTGGGATGTGGTGGTGGTGTGTTGACGGTGTGGTGGGCGTGCGTGGTTTGTTGGTATGCTTCGGGATGATTTGACTGGTGCGTGGTAAGGGTGTGCAGGGGGAGGCGTGGAGCGGTGGGAGTGCAGTGGGGGTGTCGTGTGGGTGTGGCTGTGTGGTGAGGGTGGTCTTGGTGATGAGAGTGTGGTGGTGGTGTGGTTGAGTCAGCGCCAGGGGGCGCAGGTAGGCGAAATCTATTCACGACATACCAACGGCCCGTGGTATACCATAAGGCCTTATATTTATATGGCCACAAGACAAGGTTGCGGGAGTGTGTGGTGCAAGGCATGACTGCGGTATACCAGGATACCACCGGCCCGTGGCCTACTACCGTGAGACCTCGACCACCATGGCAGACCATCTTGTGATACCATGATGGTCGCGGTTTGTTATGCGCAAAACGACCATGGCATACCATGGTGGTCGACCCGAGGGTCGACCACTGTGGTATACCAGGATACCATAGCCAGAAGCGAGGCCGGGGCATGGTATGTCATACGCGAGCTTCGGTGTCACTTTGCTCCGCCAAACGCCACCAACACCACCCAGCCCAGCCCCACCAAGGGATGACCACTTTGGTGTACCATAGAGGGGGGCATGCCTATGGTGTACTATAAGGTAAGCGGCCTAGGCGCCACTTTGCGCGCAATGCGCAAGGAAAGCGCGCCCCGCAAGCCCCGCGCCACACCCCCGTTTGGACTCGAGATGAGGGATGGGCTCGCCAACTTCGGGCCTGCGAATCCTTCCCGCCAGCAAAAGGGGGTTGGGCTTGTTTTTGTTTGCCCGCTTCGCAGCTATACTATACTCTGCTTAACCCTCTCCGTCACAGCCCCCAGCCCCCCCAAAAACAGGGGGATCAAAAGCACCACATCATACATTCATAGCAGGAGACTTCATCGGTGCTGCAATGAAGATTGTTGCTAGCATGAGCACTCAAGCGGCACACAACGATCCAAAAAAGGCAACTGACCACCCAAATGCCTTTCACCACCACATCAAACTTTGGTTTCCACGCCAGTGCTTGAACATAGCTCAGGGAGTCCCTGCATCTAGTCCAGTGGTAGCAAGGCTTCGGGGCGATGCCAACCTGAGCAAGTGTGCAGCATCCTGTCTCTTCACCATCTCCTTCGGAACATCAGGAGCAAGTGCCCCTGAAGGAAAGTGCGAAAGATCAGCCTGCCTTCGACGAGCATTAGCGTGCAGCACCTGGGACCTGAAGCCGAAGCCTTCGAACCCTGGGCCGATGGGCCCAAAAGTGGATAAGCATAGGCCCAAAACCTGAGTTCCAAGAAGCCAAGACCCGCACTGCAGCACCGTGAGCCCTGGAAGATTAAGCTTCAACCCTACTCGCCCAGCCTTGCATGCCCCTAAATGATGATCATCATCGTCATCATCAACATCATCATTACTTTCTGACTCAACTTCTCATTCTGATCCTGGATGTCACAGTCACTCTTGCTAATGCCAGCATGATGACAATCATCTTCATGTCCTCATCATTTCTCATCTCCATGTCGTACCGTCGACATGGGATCCAGCCTCCATCCCCCTTGAAGCCGCCCTTGAATCCTCGGTCTCCTGCGAAGCAACTAGACATGCACGTCATGCGAAGTCCTCAGTCCTGCGCACCCTCGTTTTCTGACTAATGGTCTCTTTCCTGAGATCTGAAACCCTATAGACCTTAAATCAACTTGCCCTAAACACCAAAGGCCTGCTGCAAACCCTGCAAAAACAGCTGCAACAACTGCGGTGAACTTGCACTGCAACAACTATGGCTGATCGACCAAATCGTGCATTCTGCGTCATAAGAAATCTAGGATCTGTTCAACAGCAGCACAACGAAACCCACGCTGTAAGTTGTGCAGCTGGCAGGTGTCCTTTGTAGCCCTTGAAGCCGCCTTTGTCCCCCTTGTAGCCTGACGGGGGGGATTCCGATTCGGCGACGGTTCTTCTAGAAGCATCCATGTGTTGAAAGGAAGGTGAGATTTGTAAGGCATCACGCAACAATGCTCGCACGGCGGCCTCAACGATTTCCGGAAGCATTGGCCTCAAGATTTTGCGCATAACTGTGCGCCTCCTTTGTCCATACCATAGTTGTTTCCGTAGCCCTTGAAGCCACCTCATCTGTCAGGTCTGTGAGGTTAGCGCATGCAGAACCCCACCATGTAGCACGAAGTCGCCGAGGGGCTGCCGCTCGAAATTATCACAAGATGCACAACCAGTGCTCAATGACCGCTTCTTCAGAACAGAACACGTCCAGAGCTCAGTCCTCCGCCGCCGCCCCCCTGGTAGTGTGGTACCTCAGATGCCGATGGGACTGCAGATCACTTCTTGGAGAACCAAGAAAACACTACTATACAACCTCGATGCATGCCCTACAATGACACATGCCCTTTTAAAACTTGTTGTAACCCTCACCTCAATGAGCCAGGTGGCCATCTGCTGCTGAGGTGGCGGAGGCGGCATGTGCGCCTGGACGTCCAGTTGAAGCCTCACAGACTCATCGCCTGGACATCAGACAAAGAGATCATTGGGTGATCCGACCCGTGCTTCCACCGTCTCGACAAGCGTGACTGCCCCAGCACTGAGGGCACACTTGCTCCAATGACCTATCATAAGCTCTGAAACTCGCCCCCATTGTGGATAGCTTGCTAACTTTGGGTCCTTGCCTGAGTCGAGTTTTCTTTGCCTGTCTCGCCGAGCGGCCTGAAGAGCAAGGAGTGACCAGAATTTCTGCGGGCTGCGGGTGTTTGGGCATACTCGTGCCATGAGTCGGAGCCCATAAGCACGGCATCTCACGGCCAAGCAGGGCTGTCTAGTTGCAGGCTCCAGCGATGGGGGCCTCTGTGAGCTTGACGAGGATGCTGAAGTCACCTAGCTCCTGCCAAGACGAACACGTTTGCACGCTCGGATACGCTTGCTGCATTGGATCCAGCAAGCATTTCCGGGAACTTGCGCGCGATTTTCCTGCCACAAGCCTACTTGCGAAAGACATCCGCGCAATGTCTTACAGTAGCAACCGGCCTCCTGCGTTCGCTTGCTGGTGAGGACCTGTGTGTCTGCAGCTATGTCCACAGTGTCCTGGCTTTCGGAGTTGGGAGGACTGCCACACAAAAGGGCTTTTGCTCTGGAGCTTCCAGCAAAAACTGTGGCAGATCTGCGTTTCGCTGCGAATGCGCTGTAGGCGCTACGGACAGCCGTTGATGCACAAAGAGCATGCTGGTGCAAGCACGGCGCACTGCGAAGGGCTGCTGCGCTTACTACGCAAAGGCCTGAGAGGACGTCGATTCCAAGACATGTCAATCCCATCTCCTTCACCAACTTCTCAACCAGCTCCATGTTGGTGTTCATGCCATATTGTTTCGGGAGGAGGCTCTTCCTCAAGCAACAAGCCCGACTTGCTGGCACTGGAGCAACTCTCGGGGACCACTCGACCGCCTGGCCATGCCCCTGTCAGTCCCACATAAGCCTACTACCCTTCCTACTTCTCGCGAATTGCAGATCCTTCCCACAGCAGCCGAGGCTCTTGAAGTATTTCTGGTAGTAGAAGCCCAGGTTCGACTCATGGATGCCGACACCTCGGTATGAAGGAGCTCTGTTCTTGCCGGGTAATCCACGACCTGTGTCTTCTAGGCTTAGGCGTCGTAGGATATATTTAGGGGGAGAGGGGCGGTGCCATTTTCACTTCAAGTGGTTCTAGAACTATATAATATAAGCTCCAGCCTGACGCCTCATTGACCACAGCTCCTCGGCTTAACAATGGATTGAGTGCCCGGCGCTCTGGATCAGCAGCATCCTCCAGCCAGGAAGGATGGCTTCTAGCCAAGTGGGGTCCGGCTCTGGGCAGTGAACAAATGCATGCGAAACAAAAAAGCTCTCTGTGTATGTATGTGCATATATATATACATACATACATACATACATACATACATTGCTACATCATCCCGGCCCTGTGTCATGGACCACCTCTCTCCCCGACTCTTCCTCTAAACTCTTCGTTCCCTCCAAGCCTCGTCCTGGGTTCGGAAAACACAGGATATGTAGTGCTTTTGTCTGGATTGCACACATGCTGACATCTTCTTGCCCTCCTGATTCGTGCACAGGTCACAACACCCGAAACCAAGTTCCCGGTGGTGCTATTGTCTTGTCTGTCACCTGTTCTCGTGCACTACCATTCAACTCGGAAGGCTCTTTAAATCAGATTGGAGCCAGGAACCTCCTACATGTCCTAATCTTCAAAAACCGCAGACAGTAGCTGCTGCTTGTCTCTCGTGAACCACGGAAGCGAAGTCCGTCTGATTGAGAACTCCTATGTAAGAGAAACACATCAGACGGCTATTGCCCTAAGCAAGATTTCCACGATCATTCGAACTACAACCCTCCTTACTCTCGGTCCTGCAGGAATGCCAGGGTCAACAGCGAGAGCTCGGCTCGCCTCCATGAGTTTCAACGAGATTTGTCACTCGAGACTTTCGCCGTCGGCCTGAAACGTGAATTGTAATAATATACTATAGTGTATTATATTATAGTAGATCATATTATATTATGCTCTACAAGATTTACTGCAAGTGCATCTGAACGAAACACTGCACGTACTGAAGCCTTCACTGGAAGGAAGCAGCCTCCGGAAGAAAAACATGGCAACATAGACCGCTCTACGATGCATGAAGCCAGGCCAAGTTGCAAGTTGACCAGCACCCAATCCTGCCAGCACATGTATCAGTATAGACATACATACATACATATATATATTATATGTATATGTATACATATATATATATACATACATACATAGTTACGGGGACATACAGACAGAGACAGATGCAAAGCGACAGACAAACACACAGACAGACACGCGGCACGCAGGCAGGCAGGCAGGAAGGCAGACATCATCTAAGTCTACCCCCATCTTTTATCTCCAGCTCGAGGCTCGCTAGTATATGCCGTGAGAGTCCTCGAAGGTGAAGAGTGCAAACAAGGGCGTGTCATTTCCTGAGTTCGGGTTCGGCTGAGCACTCTACAGCCTTCTGGAACATTGGGAATGCAAGTTTCAAGGTGTACTTTCAGAGAGTGCCAACAGCTGCGCGGCTGAATCTCGCAGCGGACTGCAAAGGACTCCGGGAGAACCACAAGGCATCGGGTGAGTGAATCAAACTCGGCTGAGTGGTTTAGTTCGGGTCCAGTGGCGCACGTTGCACACATCCTGCACCGACATGACGTCAACCTGATCAAGGAAAAGATTCAGCACTTGGATTGGCGCGGATTGCCTCTGATCTCAGCGAAAACCAGTGTTGGGCACAGAGATACCCCGGCAACAGATCCGGCAATGCTGCGATCACTCCGAAACTGAACAGCTCCAAAGCAGAGCGGAAGCTCCTCGTGGACTGGCTTCTCGGCCTGCCAAAAGTGATTTTCTAATATTATCTAATATATTCCAGTTGATTATAATCGTATATTATAGTATAGTATATAACAACTCATTATATATTTATGTATTATGATCGTATATTGTAGCTTGAATTGAGGTGCCGAGTTGGACTTTGCCGGGCAAGTGCCCACAGAGCCTTCGCCACCGGAGCAGGAGCCGAAGTCGGAGCCTCTGTCGCCTCCCCAGCCGCTTCTGCTGGAGGCGGCGCCGGTGGTGGCGGCACCTGACAGGGTACCAGTACGAAGCAAAGCGATTTTTGTGCGGTGTAAGCAAACCCTTTCTTTCATGGGAGAGCCTACGAGAGAGAGAGAGAGAGAGAGACAAACAAACATCGCATGGGTCATAGTACAAACTGCATACATGTGTATATGAGTATGTATGTATGCAGGTATGTATGTGTACATACTCTATATATACATACATACATACATACATACATACATATATATATATATATCGGTTCTTTCTTTATCTATATTTGCTTAGTCGTGTGTATGTATGAATGTATGAATGTATGATATATATATATATGTGTGTGTGTATATACATATACATATACACACAAACACCCAATTTGCTGGCTTAATACAATATACATATACACCTTGCTTATGCACATGCATGAAGGCCTGCGCATACATGCATTTGCATACTTTTCGAGGGATCCGGTACCCTTTGACTCGCCTGACCATCGGTGCCCTCTCCTGCAGTCGCAGCAGGCGTCCTCGGCAAAGACTTCGCAGCGGATCAAAGCTAAGCAGTGCCAAAAGGTGTCGTGGAACGTCTGTTTTATAGAACTGAGATCCGACGTTGCCTGGTTCCGAATCATCCCGAACCTTCCGCGTGCTGCCTGTCTCGCCGCAAAAGGAAGCCGATCGTGATACTGATACTGCTGATCCTAAAACCCTGAAGTACCTGGGGGACGAAAAGACCAGAAACTCTCTTGACAACTTCGATAACCCCACTAACAAGCCGAGATGAGCAAACACCCGGCGTCTGCTAGCGACGTCTGACAGCAACGAAGCTCTTTACCCGGAGCGGACATCGAACCAAATCGCAACGCCGATGCTTCGCAGCGGCTCTCGCCGCGGATTCGCCTTTGATCCCCTTTCCTTTCGTCCTGTGATTTCTAGCCGTTCCCCTGCATGTGGCCCTCCCAACAAGGCCACGAGGCGGCTCTGCTGTCGGCTCGGCGTCTGCGGCCGGAAGCGCCTGTGACCGTTTCACTGCTGTTCAAAGTGTTGAAAATGTGTTCTTGCATAGGAGAATACATGTACGGGAACCGAGAATGGGCAGGGGCTGCTATTCTTTCGGGCTTCGGTCGGTCATTGTCATACGTGCCACTTGTGTGATGCCTGTTCAAGACGCTGTCCTGAGCCCTACGGCCCTACACCCCTTTCGGAGCCTCCGCTGGCGGCTCAGCAGGCGGAGGTGGCGGCGGTCTCATTTGGAACCTCTGGGCTTTGGGCATGGTTTTTCGGAAAAAATGGCAGGCGTTTTTTTTAATACTTACTTCAAGGCGCAGAATGCGAGGTCGGTTTGGGTGCCAAGCTTCAGACAGTGGTACCTGGGACCCATGCGGCTCTTGCCACCTGCTTTGCTGGAGAGAGCGGGGTAAAGTTCAGGAAGCGACAGGACGATTCTGGGCAAAACGAGAGAAGCAGCCGCCGCTATAAGGCGAGCCCTCGCGAGCTGCGAAAATTCACAGCAAGCAAACTTCATCCCCCAGTGCGCTCAACTTATCCAAAGATAGCGCGATTTGGGCCACCGGTTCTGGAAGGAACCAAATTCGACGGGCCCGCCCTCAAAGATAGGTAAAAGCCAGTTCTGCAATTTCAAAAGATGACCCGGCCTGCAGTGAATCAATCACCCGAAACCGCAGCACCCTCTTGCGTTAGTGACATCTTTTCGGTAACCTAGCAGGAATCCTGCACCGGACGAAGAGGGCCGCCGAAAGACTCCCTCTGCGTGGCTTTCCAACCCTCGAGGATGCCCTGCCACTCGGTGAGCTTGGTCTTGAACCTGGTCACCCCATGTCGCAGAGCGTACTGACATCTAGTACACCAGTTCTAGCACAGCAAAGGGCCAGCAGCTTCAGACGTTGTTGAAAACAGACAAACATCGGCTCAGCATAAATAAACAAAAACTATGGCCTTCCGGAATTTGGCAGCTACTCTGTGGGCTCTCAATCGGGCCTTCGACATGCCTTGCTGGGTTAATGCAACTCCTTGTCCTGGGCTCCAGCAGCATATTCCAAAACACTCCCATAGAGGTGCCTGACACTCCGAAACCCTAGGGCCCTAACCAAGCCCTGAAGGGTTGGGGACTTGATGACGCCAGCTGGCACCCGTCGGCTGAAATGTTTCCGTGTCTCAGAGACTCAGGGTCAGCCAAGCCCAACAATATCGAGCATCACAGGTGCCAAGAAGGCAAAACACCGTCTTCCGACCCAACTCTGCCTTTTGGGTTTAGAGCATGGCGGGGTTTTTTCCCTCCTACATAGCGTGGACGAGCCCGTGTTGCAGGGTATGTTCAGATATGTCTAAACATGGCGGTTTTTCGCGTGTTTAGGACTTAGGGTTTAGGGATGGAAAGGGTCCGGGCGGAAAAAATAACCCAAGCAGCAACTCTCCCGGCGCAAGGTCTTCGATCTTGGTGGTGATTTTGCCTTTGCTTTCGGAGCGCAGGGAGCAATGCACAAGACCCGGACAGACCCAAGCTGCAGCAGATGCCGCATCCTCTCGAACAAGGTGGCTTTCAGCCTTTCATGAAGTACAACCATGACCCTGCCGAGTGGCATTTGCGAAGGAACTGCCTAAGCTGTGATTGTCGGAGTGATGGGGCACACCAGACCCACCGTCGGCAGAGTTGTGCCATTTTCGGATAAGTGCAGAACCAATCAACTTTCGCTACTCGTACACGCCTACAGTTGCCACCAAGAGAGCCACTCAACTTAACCCATAATAATAACGGGAGGATAGGCTAAGGACACGCCAGCCTGCGCAGCAGGCCAACAGGCTCCCAAAGACTCCCGAAAAAAAGGCTTCGAGTCGAGAGGCCCCAGGTACTCCCTGGCAGCTGGTTCCGGTGCCCAGCTGTAGCGGATGTCAGCGAAGCCCTGAAGAGCGAAGCAGGCACCATCGGTCAGGGTTCTGCGTCTGGGGGCTCGTCAGGCAGGGGTCGGTACGTCAGGGATCGATTTGAAGGGGCTTTTCCTCGCACCTGCGGCGCTGAGCACTCGGGGGCCAGGGGTCCGGCCCCGGGCTACTGAGAGACTCCAACAAATCCCTCAGTTCGTTCTTCAGAATGAATGTTGCAGATTATGTTGGGGTGGCTTTTGCAAGTAAGCCAGTCAGACTCTTGGCATCCTGCCTCCTCCTTGTCTGGGATGCTGAACTTCGAAAAAGATCCTCTGCAGGATGGTAGGCACATCTGGACAAAAAGCCCTAGCACTAGCAAAATTCTAGGCCGCGACGTAGCAGCAGCCGTATCATCGCAAAGATTCCTAAGGTTGCCATCTTGCCTCGAGACTTGTGCTCTGCATCCGCGGCGCGTATGCGGGGGAACAGGTCGCCCTCTGTTAAAGGCAACGACGCCCCAGGAAAACCCAAGATCCAAAAAAGCCTAATTAAGCCCTTTGAAGTCCCAAGCCTCAAACCCAAACCCCCAACACCCTAAAGCTCCAGAACTCTATGCATATGTATGTCTGTATGTATGTATGTGTATATATATATATTATTTATTTATTTATTCATTTTCTTAATGATTGTACACCGTACAGGCCCAAATCCAAAGCAGGCCTCCGAAGGTCCAAGCCGTCAGGTCGGACCTTTGCGCGCCGATGGGCCCCTCAATTCCCAGAGCCCTCTCAGTAAGGAGACCTGCCAGAGTTCAGTGTAAGTTTTAGAACAGGGTTCTGGGCCCCATAAGACTATGTCCATAATATAAGGAACCCTCGAAACATATATATAGAGAGAGAGAGAGGTATATGTCTCTCATTTGGGCTCCCATGTTTAGACCCAGGGTCGCTGCGCAAGGATTCTCGGCTGTAAAATCGAGGAGATGTCGGGTCGGGAACGCAAAGCGAAGTCGCATCGTCAGAAGACCCCTGACTCTTAGACTACAGTCCAAATGATCGGTTCATGCTCGTCCTGCCCTTGCCGATGCTTCTGTGCCAGCCCCAGTTCTCACCACGTCTGCGGCCCAGATGCACGGTTTTCTTCTTGAACCACGTGGCCTGACCCGAAGCAGGCGTATGTTGCGCGAAGCCCTCCCCCTGTAAGCAGATGCTGCACATCGTTCTTCACTCACACTTTACCCGGGTGAGCCTTGTCTGCATCGTCGAGCTCTGCCACCGGGCAGGGCTCGTCTGGCTCCTCAACACGAAGTGAGTAGAGTCATGTGAGGTAGGCGATGGCTGCTCTCAAGATTTGGGCGGGTGGAAGCTGGGCAAGTCGTGGCCCGAATTCAACACCTAGCCTCCGAGCATGCTGCAAACAAGGCGACTGAATGAACCTTTGGAGCATTCCTGGAAGACTTGGGGGAAAGCAGCGTCCTCTGGTTCCTCCTCTGGCTTGGGCTCCTCCTGTACATAGGCCGAGGCAGCCATGGTCGCATCACATACCAGCAGCATGTTGGTGGGGAGAACTAAGATGATACGCATTTCACAGTGGTACAGTACTCTAAGTCAGATCAGCTGTCGGGGGCCTTCACCTCCTCCTTGACCTCTTCCTTGACCTCCTCCTTGATCTCCTCCTTCACTTCCTCTTTTGCCTCCTCTTGGACCTCAGGTGAAGCCACCTCGGCCTTCGGCTCCATGGTCTCATCCTCACCAGCTGAAAAGCTCAGCAAAGCGATCTCTCTCGCAGTCTGGGCAGTCTCATGGATGCCCGCTCTTCGCGTTTTCAAGTGGCTGAAGGAATCGGAAATCTCGGCTTAGAGCTTAGAGCCCTAGCAATCTTAGCACTCTCCCCTCCTTCTCTTGCTCTTTCATGTTGCACAAAACCTCTTTAGAACCCACAGTTGCGACGGTGAAACCTGTAGAAGTCGAGCATGAGCTGCAGCCTCACTTGAGCCTTCTTCTGCAGGAGGAGTACAATAAGCTGTATTTTCAGACCAAGAATCCCTGAAAAAAATCTGGTCTGGATCCTTTTCTCATACCTGCCACATGAATCTACCCCGTCTCTTTGAGATCCGAAATGGCATCCCCAGAGCCCCTACGGCCTTCTTTGCTTCTGTGCCTTCCTCCGTCTTTGCAGTCTCGGCCCTGATGTTGAGATCGAAGTGCCAGAACAAGGTAGGCCCAGGTAGGCTTCTGTGTTTCAGCATTCACAACTGGGACAAGCCTGTAGGCTTCTGGGTTTAGGCTTCTTGGCTTTTTGGGATGGCGTTTGCTGGGCTCCCAAACCCCAAACTGGTCCACTCAACGCCTGAGACCCGAAATGCAACACCGGAGAACCAGTACCCTGGTCAAGTCTCATTCTTGCAGGTGAAAGTTTGAACAAGGAGCCCAAATACAACCTAAATGCTGCGTACGATCGGTGTTTCGAGGAATGCTAGGACCTGCTAGGAGCGAAATACTTTTGGGTACTCTACCCCGCTGAAACCTCGAACCCTTGGCCTGGGAGGCGTGGGGCTTCAAGGCGTTTTAAGATGTACGGTTTCAGGTGGTGTTTTTCAGGATTCCTATCAGCTCCAAGGGCTTGTGCCGAAGCTGCCAACGTGTCATCCTGGTGCTTGCAGTACGGCGGCGAAAATACAGCCATCTATCGCATTGATTGAGGCAGGTCCCTGGATGTAGCAAGTTTATCCACTGTGAATCAAGCATCCCGAGGTTCAGTATCTCAAGAATCTTGCAACACATCATCCCAGGTCGTGCTACCCGTGTCAATGCCTGCTGTCGGCAACCCTTTGCAAGCGACCGTCAGATGAGTTGAAGGCTGCATGACATACTGTTACTGGTACTTCCCTCCTGTACGTGTCCTGTTTTGGCATCCCTCCTGTGACTGCAAAGGCTGAAGCAATAGGAACCCGCCAGACGGCCAAAGACAAGGAGCTGTTCCATCTTGACGTCGCCGGCCGCGGCGTCCTCCTTGATTGTTGCTTCAAGCGATCAGTGTGGGAAGCGACAGCATGGCTTGTTCTTCCGGTATACTGACTAAAACTGAAGCAGTGCGTTCCCGGAAATCTGCCTGGCAACCCAACAGCCGCTCTGCATCATGCCCTGTATCCCTGCATGCCAACGATGGAGGATATCCGTCTCGTCTAGATCCGCACAGCCAAGTCTTCCGTGCCCACCTGCTTTATCTCTGTCTCACCTGCTTCAGCTGCCGCAGCAGCTGCTGCCTCCTTCGGCCGGCAAAAGGGATGGATTCATGCGGGCAAAAGTTTTTTCTGAAGCCTCACCCGGTCTGAATCGCGAAGGTTGCATGCCGTTAGGCAGCATTCCTGTAACCTGCACATCGTACTCAGGTTGCAGATTGCATGGCATGGCTACGTGGGACGAATCCGAAAGAATCTCGAAGGCTGGTCTCAATTTCTCCCACCAACTCCCTCCCCGCTCCACAGCTGCAGCGGCGGCTGCTGCGGCTGCAGCGGCCGCGTTGGCGCGCTCGATCTCCTCATCGCATCATTCGTGTAGTGATGCGGGGCACTAGCTGAGGTCTTTCGGGACCTCCAAACCATGGCTGCTCCGTCAAACCACATGGCAAAAGCCCCGTCTGCTGGCAAGATGCAGCAGCGCAGGCACACTTGCAAAATTTGCTCTATGGTATGCCGCGCATGTTAACGATTCCGGCTAAATCCTCGTCTTTGGTTCCTACAGTCTGCAATTTGGGGAACTCACCCAGCCTCGAGACGCTTCTTCGCCTCTTCCTCCGCCCGCTTCTTCGCCTATGCAGACGGGACGGACCTTTAATTGAACCGCTGCAACCTCTATCTGCTGGATAGAGGGCTTTGGTCCGTGGCCAGCTTTGGTGGGTTGTGCCGATCTGCTATTAAACTATTAACAACTATGATGAGCAGGTTGCTGGCCTTTTTGTGGTCAGGACAGCACTATCCAACAAGTCTTGTCTTGTCATCAACTGCGAAGGGCTGGCCTCTGTTGCTTCAGTTGCGTTGCTGCACCGTTCCCCTCACTTGCTAGGCAAAGTCTGCTGCACATACCGCAGCTGATCCTGCACTGCCTTGCTGTTGCCACCATGCGTGGCATTGCCCCAGGTGACCACAGATCCATCGCCCCGGATTGCAGCAAACGCGAAACCAGAAGCTTGGAGCTGCTGCACATCTCGCAGCTGGTCCTGTACGGCACTGCTGTCGCCACCATGCTCGGCACTGCCCCAGGTGACCACAGATCCATCAAAAAGAGTGCAGCAAATGCCCCATAAGAAGCCTGGATCAGCTGCACATTCTTGAGCTGCCCCTGCCCGGCGATGCTGTCGCCACCCAGGGATCGATTCCCCCAGGTGACTACAGATCCATCACACAAGAGTGCTGCAAATGCACCATGAGAAGCTTGGATCTGCTGAACATTTTTCAGCTGCTCCTGGACGCCACTGCTGTCGCCACCGTGGAAGGCACTGCCCCAGGTGACGACAGATCCATCGCCCGTGATTGCAGCAAATGCCTCATCAGAAGCTTGGATCTGCTGCACATCTCGCAGCTGATCCTGTACCGCACTGCTGTCGCCACCAAAGCCAATGTGACCCCAAGTGATCACGCATCCATCACCCAGGATTGCAGCAAA
>CAJNJA010028476.1:0-31424 GCA_905231915.1 Symbiodinium necroappetens | reverse complement strand
TGTCGCCAGCCCTGCCCATGCTAGAGCTTTCTTCCCAGCCCGTGGCTGTCAAGTAGTTGTTCGGTTGAAGTCCATCAAAAAGGAATTGACACATCCGGAAACGAGACATTCAGCCAAGATCCGGCTCCGCGATTCCTGTGTCCCTAAGGTATACCATCAAAACATCGGAGCATGGTGCTCAGCAATGCAACTTTCGTAACATGGAGCCGCCCTTTTCGCGTTCCGAGGTCAGCACAGTGTCCTCTCAGCTCGTTAGAGCATGCTGCATACCTCCGCTTTGGGCTCAGCCCCATGTCGGGGCCTCAGCACCTGCGAGTCTCTGACACTAAGGGCTGAGACTGGCCCATGAAAACAGTCGCTTGCGCTGTAGAACCCTTGGCACTCTTCAGCTGCTCAAGAGACGAAGACTGCGGCAGAGGCCTCTGACACCCGTTGAAGGTCCTGTTGAGAGGCACGAGCAGTCACATCAACATAAAGGCACAGGGCGTGTGGCCTTCCGTAAGTTCCTCGTAGTCGTCGAGGTGGACTGCAGCAGTCGCAGAAAATCACCCATTCTCGAGGCCAGCCGTGGCTCAACCCTTTGGCATAACCATCTGCTCGCCCATCGACTATGCAGTACCGCCTGTCAGTGTGTCGGTGGCCCAGTGCGTCAAGCCTTCAATATGATATAAAGTAGTGGGCATTATCCAACTCATATAAGTCGGTCATAAGCTTGTTTCTGGTGGTGCAAAGCAACGTTTTCGTAGCTGTTGGTTGGGCAACAACGCCCGTACAGCAAAGGCATAAGCAACTCAGAGAAAACCCAGGGACAGGTTAGGGCGACTTAATCGTGCTTGTGCATGTATGCATATGGATGGACAGACGGACGGATAGATGTAGGTGGCTACGCAGGTAGGGAGGAAATTACGTGGGCAGGGAGTGAGGGAGGGAGGATGGATGCATGGATGTACGGATGTACGGATGTATGGATGTACGGATGTATGTATATTATGTATGTCTGTGTATGCATATGGCATATGTATGTATGCATGTACGATACGTACACTGTAGTAGTTGTGAAGACGCCGAGTGTCATGCCAATCCACGAGCCAAGGAATCGAGAAGCTACATAGAAGACGAGCTTGTGTTAACTTGAGGTTCATACCCACCACAGTTCTTTGGGGTCGGCTAGGTGTCGTGCGAACTTTGTAAGGAGTCATGCATGTCGCCTTCTGCTTGGAGCTCATCCGAGGTATTTCCTGGTTCATCTGCATCCGGATTGCGTGCACTCCGAGGCATGCGCTCGCAGACCCCACTCAATGCCTCGGATCCAGGAAGGGGCTGCAAGAACCGTCAAGAAGACTGTTCCAGGCTGTGCGGGAGCCCACTGGCGAGACGCCCTCCTCGCTGTTGTTTCGGCGCCTGCGGGCTGACGACGAAGCCGCCTGGGACATAGACCTCATGCGCGGAAGCTGCCCTTGCTCCGAGCAGCTCACTGAAGCAGTCTCACACATTCTCACTTTTGCCCGCGTACCCTAGGATGCATCAGACCCAGTAGAATGGTGACATGTGGCGACGCAGACAGAGGAACTGGGCGAAGCCTCGAAGCCTCAAACCAGTGCCGTCTCAGGCTGATCAGGAGGCACTGCTGAATGAGACCATTCAAAGCTCAGGCACCCTCCGCCCGACGATTTGTTCACGATGCTTTTGTAGAGTTGTTGAAGCCGTGTATTCTTGGGGATCCGAGTGCGAGTGTAGATTTTCCCTGCAGTCATGTCATTATCATAAAGGAAAACTTTGCTTTGCATGGTTTGTGTGCAGCAAATTGAATAAGCACAAGCCATGTAGGCCGTGTGCACCGACAGCTTAGATTCGCCTTCTGCACGTCGGGCCTGTGCCGCATCCAAACACCACGAGACCAACACCTGTGGCAGATCCTTTTTTTGCGAACGGCATGCTGGATCGGTCCGCGCTTGGCGCTGAGCTTCGTTGTATTGAGCGCATTGCAGCAGCAAACTTTGCCTTTGCTGAAGCACTTCATATCATTCAGCAGTCAAACAGCTAGGGGGCTTGGTTAGCATGGGTACTTGCACATTCGAGGAAGGGGATCGAACAGCCAACGTCCAATCTCAATGGCCCGCACTCCACCATGGAGCCACACATTTAGATACATTTAGCCCTGCCTGTTGGAAAGGTGCTTGACGCAGCTGCTGCAAAGGAGACGAGTTGGCGCATGTCCACACAGGTCTAGAGAACATGGTGCTCGGACTCAAGGTACGTGCTGACAGCAGTGGTGACATGTTGAAATCTGCAGCAATGCCCAGTTGCAATGTTGAACGAGACCCGGATGCTTCTGAGAAGGATGAGAACCCGGGTGCAGCTCAACTGATGGTGCTTGAATGACCTGCGTGCTCGACACAATGCACATGGCAAGCAAGCACCGAACTGTCTACAAATATGTGCGACAGGGACGAGGTTCGCACGAGTTCCTAGCACACGGACGCTAGTGAGATAGGAAGTCAGATCACTGCTCGAACTGAATTGTCGGAATGGGACATTGCATGAGATAATTTGACTTTAGAGCTTGTGTCCGTCCTGTGCTGTTTTGAACGCGGCTTCTGCTGCCAATGCTGACCTGCTTCCTACAAATCAGAGGGAGTTTCTTGGCTACTTGCACGCTTCTGATGCGCAAGTCTTCTGGCAGAGAAATCTCAGGGTTCGCAACGCGCTGAAGATATCCGTGCTGCGAGGAGAAACTTCCAGGATACACAGCGCATGCTACTGCATAGACCATCGGCCGTCACTGTGGGACACCCAGACAGTCTTAGAGTTTCGCACACGGGATGTCGACGCGCCACCGTAATTGTCGCATCCAGCACCACGAGCCCATTTTGGGCATGCACCTTCAGAGATCAGATCTATAGGGATGCTAGAGCTGCAAACTATGAAATTCCAGGAATCTTTGTCGAATGTTCTTGCGAGACGTGTCTTCCTAAGCCAAACAGCATCACCAAGTCATGCTCTAGTCTAGCCATAATCTCTGCCAATTATGACTAACCAAGATGGACCCGACGGTCAACGTGCTGCGGAGGTGCGGGCACAACAGCACGATCTGCAGAACATATCGGATGATGTGCAAGAAGAGTCATTGCAGTTGTCGTTGGCTGATCCAGCTGCTCCTGACTCTGTCATTGTTCTGGACGTGGTGGTTTTGGTGTGAGAGTGTATGGGCAGGGGGATCCTAGACGGAACACATGCCCCAGATCCCTGTGCAACTCCGAACTGAAGTCGACATCAACTCCACTGCCTGCTGTGCAGACTCTCTGCAGGCTGCACCACGGCTTGGAGTGGCATCTCGGTGAGAGAACGCAGGAGCCCGGCATTTAGAAAGGGTGGTCGGAGCTTTGAGCGACAGGGGCTGTAAACATCAAGCCTGTTTGCCGACGCTGTGGACCAGACCCAGCCCTGCAGCTCTGCTGCTTGTGTCGCAGATTCAGTGACGAGCTGCAGCCAAGGAGCAACCTTGCGTGCACGATAGAGCCATTCTGCAAGGCTGTAGGGCCGGGCGTTGACACTGTTAGATAAGAATGATCGACTACAGACAATTCGAGAAGACAAGCTTCTAGAGGATGTTCCTGGTGCCGCGCGGTTCGATGTCGTCGTCAGCGAGGGCAAGACCCAGCAGCAGCGGTTTGTCGGGGTCTCAGACCTGAAATCTTTGCTGATCGGGGTTCTCATGATTCTGGACACGTTTTGGAAAAAGCTATTTTCCGGACGCATAGCTTAACTTCTATGGGGGGCCTTGTGCTTTGACTTGCTTGTTTGATGTTCCCCGATGTCGTGAAAGTCGAGCTGTTGCGGTCGGAGAAGAGGAAGATAAGTCGGATAAGGGTCTCTGCTTCTTACCTTCGCCTCTTGCTGTGCAGATGCTCAAGGCCTACTCCCTTCAGCCAAACCTCGGCTTCCCGGAGTTCTTCGACGGCCTGCGGGGCACGGGGGCTGGACCATTCGATACTAGAATAGGGCAACCCAAAAGACAAAAAGATCCCGAAGGCTGCCGACATGCCAGGCGTATTGCATCTCAACGAGAACGACGCCGGCTCTCGCATTGAGCTTTTCTTCAGCCTGACAGTGGAAGAGGCGCTTAATGCAGCAAGCCCGTGCCAATGCAGCATGTGCCCCCCTTGCCGTCACCAGCAAACGTATTTCACAACTTCCGCGGGGAATCTGCGCGGCAGGTGCCTCGCAGCAATGCTTCAGGGGTTACAGGCGGCTTGAAAATAAGCCAATCTGCAAGAGTAGCTGAAATCGAGACTTCAAGGGGGTGGCAAGGGGCTTGAAGATAAGTCAATTTGCAGGAGCAACTGAAACTCGAGCCCCGCACGTCCACTTCAATGCTTTCTCAAACCTTGAGCCCCCTGGAGTCTGCAGCCCCACACATGGCTTTACCAGTCTCCTTTCACAATGCCGGGGCCCATGCATAGCGTCAGGAAGCGGACAAGGCACCCATGAAGATTGGCGAGTGGAAGGCCTGGGAGACTGGAGCCTGTTCAATTTCGAATCCGATGATGCACAGAACAGCCGCCAACGTTGCTGAAGGTGCCCATAATTATTAAGGCCGGAAATATCGACTGCAGCTCTTTGCACAGCTCGTCTGTACTGCAATTGCCTAGCACAAACGGATCCGCAAGGCTGGTTAAGCGTTGGTGCCAGGTCGCTCGATCTCATGACGCTCTTGCATAGCACCCGGCTACATGTGCAGTCTAGGCTCCATTGGAGTCGTGAACTTGCCCGGTGTTTGCGTGCAAAAGCGTGTTGGGTTGTGCAATCTGCTAAGCGTCCTGTATCGTACTGTATCTTCTTGACCTCAGCTCTTGCTGCGCGGCAAGCTTGTTAATGTCTCTAGCTTGGGTCTGGGCATGTTTTCCAGCTCGTGATCGCAGTCCTTGTCCCGCTTTACAGACTTCACTGTTTCACACTTCACCTGTTTCGATAGACTGCGCTCACTTGCGGCTTCCTGCTGCCCTTTCGACCCCCTCAAAGTGCATGATGTCCGAGAAACCTCGGTGGCATGAAAGGGTGCAGCCTGAAGACCAGGCTGGAATCTGTGCCGAAACTGGCCGGCTCTGCACAAGACTAGCTGATCCAATGACGATCGGGCCCTACACAAGTCTGCAGCTTGGGGAGCCGAGTACGGAATGGCCCTGCCGACCAAGCCAGGCATGTCACTGGCAAGAGTCCACCCGCGGCCGTGAACGCCTGGCCGGACAACACCCCCGCAGTGGCAAGGACCAAGGCCAGATAGGAAGTTTCCTTGGGGCGAGGGGCAGCCCGTTCTGGCCAAGATGTCGGGCTGCAGCCTCAGCAGATGCGAGCGATGCGTACGATGGGTGCTGTGTCCATGCCTGGAGGTCGCAACACCCGTATGGCGCAATGGCTCGACTACAGGCACTGACGGCGCTCACTGACGGTCGCGTCTAGTTTGTGGAAACGGCATCCGTGCGGGGCAGTACGTTCAGAGACATTTCGGACCGGGGTTGCTCGGGTGGGGGGGGGGGCCTATTGACGTCCGGTTTGCGCAGACATGAACATGTGCATTATGCGGATCGCACATCCTGGAGCTTCTTGCTGGCAGATAAAGTTGTTCAGACATGGCTTAGACCCCAGGCTATTAGTACCATGCAGTCATACAGTAGTCTAGCATCTTCTATCAGGGCCCAAAGACAGTCAACAACTTTTGAACTAGCTCAAGTAGCAAGGATTGTTCTAGAAGCTTTACAGCCTTACCATCTGTTCAAGGGCACCGTCAGGTAAGACTCTTCAGAAATGGTTTAGGCCCAACGGTACTAGAAATGTGTCATAATACTATGAAGGATGTTCCTAGAATCTTCAAGGCTTTACCTTCTGTAGAACGGCACCGGGCTCTAAGCAACGCAAACCTGCAACATGACTCTGCCCCCAAGAAAAGGTGTCAAACGCCCCCGTGCTGCGGCCAGAGCACGATTTTGCAGCTTTTCTTTTTCAAGCTATCCGTTGCCAAAAGCACTCTCCGGAAAAAAGGCCTCCGAAAACACAAACTGCTTACAGTGCAAAACACATCCGTGCTGTGCGCGAGAGCATGGTTTTCAAGCAAAAAAGATCTTGAAACTTTCAATTTTCAAGACCCACCCGCCCACTAATAAACGCTCAAAATTCGAACAAACGCCTCGCGAAAATTCATTTTCGCGAAGAGTTTGCGTGAGCTTCTAGTGCTTTCGGCACCTGCGAAAGCGCATGACCCCTTCTAACGCGCGTTTCGCTCGACTTGCGGCCACGCCGCCGTCTTGCACTAACCAGTCTCCAAACGCACGGCCTCGCACGGGCGCCGTCACCTAGTTTGTGCCTAGCCGTGAGGTTGCTAGCGGCCTCTTGTGCCAAGGGGATCCTGGATCACATCCTGCTGTTCCCAAGGATCTGTTGGTGGGAAAGTTGCTGAGGAATGCAAAACAGTTGTCATAAGCGCTTGTCATAGACCGTCATTGCACATCTGTTATACTTGCTTTGCAGGGCTGTCGAACCCTTCCCACGATGCACACTTCTAGCCTCAAGCAACAGGCCCTGCTTTTCAGCAAACCGGGTTGAGACTGGCAACCCACGAGCAGTGAGGGTGTGTGAAGGCCCCAGCCGTCGCAACAGACGGTAGCGCCAGCCGCAGCTAGAAGAGCTACGAGAGAGTCAGAAGAGACAGCGTCAGTGCAGGGTTCGTGTCACCATCTCCGACGCCCGCATGCTGGTCGGCACCTTTATGGCCGGGCAACCGAGCTTGGTGCTTCCAGGCCTCTAAGGCTCACATAGCCGAGCGGCTTCCATGTCCAAGATGATCCCAAGATCAGCAGAGCTAGTCATGAAGCCAAGGCCGGTCTGATCTGAATTTCTGAGCCCACACCACCCAGTGCTGATTTCTGGTTTCTGTAGGTCTCCTGGTTGATGCTTGGGAGCTACATTTCCCACCCTTACCACTGGCACTGATTCGATTCTTCATTGTGCTTTCAATCCTTTACAATGGTGAGCAGCCTGTGCTCTCGCCAGTTTAGAACCTATCGGCATGCTTGCGTTTCCAGGCTTTTGACAAGTACATGAACGTGGTCCTTGCAGACTGCGAAGAATTTCGGAAGATCAAGCCTGACCGACAAGTTTGACTGTTGCCGCATACAGCCGTGCATCGCACTTTGACAGCTGCTGCATACGGCTTCAACCGAGTCTTCAGCTTTGTACAGAGTTTGGAGATGTTCGGTGGACGACAGACACAGCAGGGCTGCATCACGCTGCTTGTGCGGACTCGCGTTAGGCTCAAGGCCCCAAAGCGGATCCGGTCTTCCGTGCCAATGGCTGAGGCGTTGACCTGTTGCCTGGCATGGAGGACAGAGATTTAGAGGACTGGGAGCTGGTCGACAGCACTGAGGCGAGGGCCCAACAGGAGAAGGCCCGGAGCCTTCATCACAAGAAGTGCGAGCAGGAGCATCGTCAGGCCGCAGAGGCGCACCGAGCCCTCATCAATGCACAGCAGGCGGCAGAGCTGGGCAAGCTAAGAGCCAATGAAACGTGCATCGACGATGTTCATCGGGTCTGTTGCATCCCAGGCACTGCCACAAGTATTGTCGGAATTCTTCTGGAGACACCTCTTGTTATTCGCACCAAGACAGAACACCGCTTCGGAGACGGGCAGAATATTATCATTACTGGTCTCTCTTTGAAGGCTGGTGCCCCACATTCTGCTGCTTCTTTCCTGTGTGAGCTCAGCCGAGACCACGACCCCTGTCTGCAGAGTTTTAACAAACTTCTTGACCAATAGTGTAGGTTCACGCAGTGTTCTATACCGGTCTGGCAGGTCGCACGCTACGTTGATGAGTGCAGACTGTCGCTACCAGGAACTGCTAAATGCCCGTGTGAACCAGAGGAAGTCGAGCAATTTATCTGCCTTGACAATGCAGAGGTCAAGTTGTCCATCTCTTCATGGGGTATGGGGCGCACGCCAATCACCCACAGCGCTTTGCAGGCCATTGCGCAAACCGCAAAGGCTTCGGGACTGGGCTGTGCAATTGAAACTGCTCTGGCGACCGTGCGAACTGCCTGTGGCGGTCTCCAGCACTGTGCAGAGGCGTTGGCGGGACACCTCGAGCACAGGCAGCGGCTGACAGATGGCTCAGATGCTCTGATACAGATGTCCTCGGCCCTCAAGAATGTCAGTGGAGCCCGGGTTCCTATACTCGAGGTGAGCGCAAAACACCAGTGGGACATTCTTCGCGAAGCTGTGCAGCCCGATCACTGGATTTCGTCTCGAACGTGCCATGAATGCATGGAGTGCTTCAAGCCGCTTCGGAGCCTTCGTGTGGAGAGAGAATCCCGAGAGGATTCGGACGGTGCAGATGGAACAGACTGGAGCTCAGCTCACCATTGCCGGCATTGTGGCCGCGTGGTCTGCCACAACTGCGCGGTGGTCCGTGAGTGTGTCCCCTGGCGTGGGGAGTTCCAGCCCGTGCTTGTGTGCAAGCCCTGCAAACCCGTGGTGCTCTTGAGACTCTCGGCTGCTATACCTGGGAAACTGTGGGAAGACAGGGCAACATGCCGCATGTAGCATCAAGATGCATCAAGCAACCGAAGTGCATGACTAACCGCGGCTTGGAGAAGCTGGCAGGCAAGCTGCCCTTGTATCAGCAAGGTCAGGACCTGACACTGCCGTCTAAGGAAACCTTTGCCTCCAACACCTGCAGAGCTTCAATGCTCAGATCGAGCTGGTGGCCGCGGGCCTCAGCCCACCTGTGGAGCCGACGAAAGGTCGGGGGAAAGGACCCCCCCCCATCCCACCCCCGCCACCCAAGGGCAAGGGTCGAGGGACTGTCCAGATCAAGACTGGAGACGCACCGCGCGGCCGCGGCTTGGGAGCTCTGGGCGAGGACATCAAGGATCAACTCAGTCCGGGATTGCAAAAGGCTATAACTGTCCTGTGGAAACTTGCACCTCCGCCAGTCAAGATACGGCAGCTTCACTTCAAAGCTGAGAATTGATTTCTCCCTGAGGTGAGCTGGCAGACTTCGTGGTGGTTCCTGCCGGTGTCTCTGCTAGGCCCAGGGCAGCCATCAGCAAACCCAAGGAGGCCAGGTTGCCGAATCCAGCTGCTGCACTCGGAATGTCCTGCTTCGAGCACTTCGGGCTTTGCCTTCTATCTTGTCTATCTCACTCAAACGCACTGCCCAATCAATGGAAACCCAGACTTTTCTTGTAGCCAGTTCTTACACCAGACTGTTGGACGGTCGGAAGCTACTCGTAGTAGTCTTTCTCGAGAAATGATGGTCACTTCCACGGCTATCTGATGACAGATAGAGTAATGTGCACGTACAACATCGTATTGTTCGGTCGACGGAGTGATGCAGCGAGTTGACCTTTGGGCACTACGTTTGGGGTGATATTTCTTTCGCTGGGATTCGTAGAAGCGTGAGGTCTACTCGTCGAGGGCCAGTCGACATAAGGTGGAATGTCACTTGGTGTAGAGGTTATCATCTTGACCAAGCACGAGAGCCTGAAGTGGCATGTGGCAAGCCACTGATCTCAAGATTCGCAACAGCCACGGATTTGGTGTCATGAAAGGGTACAGGGTGAATATATCGAACTTGGGATTGGGACGCGGATGAATATTGACAAGCAATAAACAGGGCAGGCAGAGGGGTTTGCTCGTAGAGCATGTTTGCAAGGGAAAGCCTCTGCATTCGTGACTTTTCGCAGTTTGTTCAGACACGTCGTGGTGCAGCATTGGCAATGGCTGTCTCCGTGGCCCTCTGCAAAGCAAACTGAAGATATGCATCACCTGTCTGCAAGTGCTACAAATAACCGGACAATGAGCAATCGCAAAGGTCGTGCGACTCCTACTAATGCTGCTTCCAGCCAAGGCAAAGGCTACCGTCCGCATCTTGCAGAGATTCTGCGGTGCCTGGGAAGTCTAGAACTCCAGGAGTGCTGCTTTCGTGCTTTGTTGCGCTGCTAGACTGAGACTGCAGCTGAGTTGTCTTCAGTGTTTCGAGGCTTGTGGGCTTGAGGCAACTCGTAGGCTGAATCTTTCGAAAGCCCTGAAGGCCAGGGAGAAGTTTTGCTGGAGGCAACAAGATTTCAGCATGCTTGTGAAAAGTTTGCAAGACATGACTTGAGGCATGATTGCCTACAGTAGAAGCTTCTTCGACGGATGCGCAAGACGCAAATCTGACCTGAAAGGAAGCTCCAAAACCTTCGCTAGGATGGCTCCAGCGACGTCTGGTTTGATGCCCTCGAGCAGATCCTGCCCCTCGAAGAGAAGCTCTCGGAGGAAAGCCTCCAAAAGCTCCAGGCCGGCTGTCCCGCCACGCTGCGAGAGCCCATCGTGGCTTAGGGAACGGAGCCAGTTGAGGGGTGCTTCTCCAGAGCATGACCATGAGCGGGAGGCTGTGAAGCCTCAAGACGGGGAGAAGCTACGGGAGTACGAACAGCACATACGTGTCGTGTCTGAGCCCATGGCCCGCTCGCCTGTGACGAAGCTCGTGGCATCTCGTGGCTGAGTGGAGGCATCTGCAGCTGAGGCTTACTTCTCGCCGTGCCAGAGCTGCCAATGCGTTGGCGTACTCTGCGACTTCTGCGTGACCTGCGAAGCGAACAGGCTCGCCTGACTCCGCACCCTTGATCATGTCGCGTGCCGAGCCCGGCTAGTTCGTTGCCAGATGTAACGATGAGGGCTTTTCGTGGAAGCGGCGTTAAAGGCTTAAAAAGCACAATGAGAGTTCTCGGCCCTCAGGAAGGCTTTATCTCCAAGTGTGCTGCCATTCAAGCAGCCTGTGCTGCCCCACTCGTCTGCAATACAGACGGCATGTGGGTTCTCCGGAGCGAGGCTCCTTGGACGTTGATGCCAGCTGCAAGACGCTGTGGATCTTGGTTACGCGCATCCAAGGTCAAGAACGTCATCGCCGCGCATCCCACCAGCAACACATCTTCAAGTAGCACTGCTGGCCGTGTAGTTTAATGGACCAGGCGTCTGCGACTCTCAGTCGAAGAATTTCTGAATATACCGTGCCGTATAGTGACATGCCGTCCGGCTCCGTACGAACGAGCAGAGCATTGAACAACTCCACGACCTTGTTCCCGTCGTTGAAGCAGGCTGCACCACGGCATCCAGCCGAGCTGTGAACGGTTGCAGGAGCCGATCCTGCCGGAAACCCCAGCAAAGTCCAAAGCCGAAGTCAAGCATTCCGCCAGGAGCTCGTCTCGCGGACCCAGGCCAGTGCGGGAAACATTTTTATGCATTTTGCTCGGTTGACTAGAGACTAGGCCAGAGGTTGATTTGACCCTGACTATTGCGTTTCTTGCTGGAAGAACGGCGTCGGATCGCTACTGATGCTCTAACTCACTGAAGTACCACTGACCAATTCAGGCATAGATGGTCTCAGAGCGGACAGACTGGATGAAAAGTGCGCTTTCTCGACCATCAGACCAAGCACTGCCTAAGCAATTGATGCAATGAGCACCGCAAGGTTGGCAGTGGCAAGCTGTTGCTGAAAAAGTTGTGGCAAGCAGGCAGGGCTTGGGATAGTTGCGCCTCCCACTGCAACACACCTGCTTGTCATTGTTCAGGGTGAAGCATGCGCAGACGTTGAAACATGCAATATCTCTCCGCGCGCTGCCAGGAGAGAAGCATCAGTACAAGGACTTTGACACAAGAGGGTTTGTGCACATCTTGGCGCCTGTGCTTCTGGAGGGAGACGCAGCATGCGCGATGCAAGAGCTGATCCAGCGCTTCTTAGATCTGCGCAAACGCCATGGCGAGCTCTTGTCCAGCTGCCCGACGGAAGAACTGGCACATCCGCAGAACTTGCGGGAGGCCTTGGATAGCATGATGCTGACTTTCCGAGAGCTCGAAGCACAGATGATCCGGTGCTTGGAGCTTGGTGGTCGATGTCTAGTCGCATTGGGGCAGTGGTGCGAAGCCAAGCCCATGAAGAGCTTGGCTGAGTCCGCGGTCCTTGCCCGGGCCATGGATCAGAACCTGCAGAGCCTGAAGAATCTGACACGCGGCTTGCAGGATGCTCAACCTGACGATGTCAAGCAGACACCAGCCGCCAAAGCTCGCAGCAGATCGAGTCTGAGTACATGCAAGCTGCCCAAAGCCTTCAAGCGAAAAACTGCACCAGCCTCGAAGGGGACGCGCCCAACCAAACCATCTTCGGACGAGGAACCGACACAGAGGGCGACGGGTGTGCAATTCCATGATGCCCAGGACCAGGACACATCAAGATCCCACGTGACATAATGGCAGTTGTGATGACGATATGTAGTGGTGATTTAGTGCCAGAATGGCATTGCTGCCAGGAGCGTTTCGGATCCAGCTCGGAGGAGACTTGCGACAGTGACAAGGCACCCCGGCTGCGACACAAATGCATGAAGCCTCATGGCTTAGCGATTTAGTCTCCGTAGAATGTCATGGCTTGTGCAGGGATGTCTGCCTTGCGACAGCATCTTGTGATGCCGATTCAAGGAACGGCCTCGACGTCGGCGAGATCGTGACTTTCAGACTGAGCGAAGCTGAAAGCACTCGGGCTTGTATAGAACTAGTGCCCGTGCGCAGACTCCTCGACCTAGATGTCAGGGCTGGTAGGGTCCATTAGTGGGCATGGTGACTTCTCGGATGCACAGGCGACGAGGTCACAGAAAAGAACCTGTGCATGCTGTGTGTTTTAACTTTTTCGACAACGAAGAAGCATGATCCTCCATTCTGGCCAGGTCCAAGGGCAGAAAGGACGACGAGAAGGAAGTGAAGCGCACACTTGGCACCACGGCTGCCTGTGGCTGCGGCTCTAGACAGACTTCTTGCCTTTGCGATTGGCCGCTTGAGAGAACCTAAACTGCGAATGTGGAAGATCGCAGTTTGCTTATATTTAGACGTGACCGGTCATCCCTGTCAGCAACACCCTGACTCAGGTTTTGTAGTTCTTCGAGGCTGGAAGGGGTGGTCTTACATGTCAGATGTTGAGTCGGCCCATAGTCGCCATGTGTCTTTGTAGTTTCGTGAGATGTGGTGAAGCGAGGGCCGGTGCTGGCAAAGTGGACGAGATGTTTCGACATGTTTTCTACACACTCTGATTCCACGGCTTTGCGGATTTCGGGCTTGACGAGGTGAGACAATTGTGTCGCTGATGGCAGAGGCATCTTCTCGCCAGTGGGCATTTTAGACACTCGGCCATTGCCTGTGATGCTATGCGGCTATGCTGATAGTGGGGCATAAAGTAGTCGCTGACAGAGGCGCACCCTGGGCAACATCTCTTTGCTAGGGGATTCGGCGAAGCTACGAGGAACGGACAGCTTTAGAAGATGATGCTAATTAAGTTATTTTGCAGCGACAGAGTGACAGAATCACAGATTCTCCATGTGCGCACGAGGCACCTCCATCGTTTCCCAAGTCTTTGGCTGCAGGCACCACCTCCTTCGGGCCCCAAGAAGCCGGACATCCAGCCAGGACCTGGCCGTGGGCAGGCTCCGGCCCGGGGCGAAGCCGCACTGAAAAGCCTCCGAGTCCTGTTCCGAAGAGACTAAGCTCGTGGTTGTGACCCTGCCTCCAAGAAGAGTCGTGCAGTGGCAGGTAGCCGGGCGCGGAATGCCGGCTGCGCCCAAGCCTGAGAGCAGGCTCCAGGAGAGTTCCCGAAGCCAATGGACATGAAACAAGCGAGACAGGCTTACGTATAGTCCTGTGACTAGTGAAACAGTAGAAGATAGGACAAGAAGGACCTTGCTGAACCTTTCTGCCTCTCTCTTGCCTTGCGATGGGAGTGGATAGAGGACAGCAGAGGAGAAAGGGATGCGTAAAGACGTCACGTCCATCCAGAAGTTCTCGTGCATCGCGACTGGATCGGGGGTAAAGATGTGTTCCATCCACAGGAGCGGTTCTGAAGTCTTCCAGTCTTGTGATTGCATGCAGAACGGAGGCACTACGCTGCCAGCGATATGAGTTTGTACCGCGATAACTTACCATGCAACGGGACATGATACCTGCTGCACACCCACTTTACCACCTTGCGATTGCACGAAAGGCTTGCAGACTCTTTCCCAACACACCATGAGATTTTGGGACGGTCCTGCTGGAAAGCGCCCCCAACCGTGCTAGACCCGGAGGCCCAGGCCCGATACCCTAGCCACCCCATTTCTCCAAAGTCCCCAAAGGTTTCTGGGTTGGGGGCTTGTTCCAGGGCTAGGCTCCGGGGGCCGGAATACTTCAGACTCGAAAGGGGGCGGGGGGCAATAAGCATGGGAAGTGATATGTAATATGCCAAGCAATGAAGAAGGGACGCCATACCAGACAGAGGCAGCGAGGTCATAAGTCGAACATCGGTCCTTGTTCGAGGAAGCAGGACGAAGACCTCCCGTGAAACATCGATGCTGGCGGTGTTTTCGCCCTTCGATCCATGTCTTCGAGAGTCAGCGAACAGTTAGCGTAGCGAGCCCTTTTGTCCATCTCCGTAGGAATGAAGGTGGAATTCCAGATCATACTCATCGGTTTCACCTGTCTGTTTCAGAGTCCCGCCCCTTGCAAGCAGTTTTGGACTCAAAACCCTGAAACCGAGGCCGCTCAGCTCAGCTCCAGCTGGCCTTGCGGGACCAGTTCGTGGCGTGGGTGGCCGCCCGGTCGCGCTTCGATGGGCAAATGGGCGGCTCCTTTAAGAACCGACTTTGTGGGGACCAGCACACTCTTTTTCTAAAGGACCTGCGGCGATCCAGATGCAGCCGAAAGCCGGAGCAGCTTTGCCAGCTCCCGGTGGAGCCCCGCTGGAAGCTTGGGGGCTGCGAAATGTTTCAAAGGGGCAGGAGGGTGCTTTCTTGAAAGGGCCACTGGCTGGATGGACTTGCCGTGGTAGTGCTGGGTGTCTTTGTGCTCAAGCGTGCCTCCGATTACGACCGGTTTAGTAAACCAGAGTCGTGTGACGTGTGTACTCGGCACAGGCAGGCCGTGGACTGCCCGTCATTGTCAGCACATCTTAGCTTAGTCGTTCTCCAACATCATAATGTGAAAGCAGTTGTTGCGTCTCCCAGATCGTCAGAGAACAAGAGATGAACAGAGTTCAAGCCGTTTCGTATGGTTTGCTTGCTTTGTAACTGTCCTCTTTATGGGCTTCCCAGGTTCAACCTTGAGCGGCATGTAGAGCGCTTAGAGCAGAGAGAGCGACTCTCAGGCCGGGAATGCCTCCAGGCTTCCCAGCCAGGCCCGTGCAGTCAACCCAGAGTCGCACATGGACTTTCTTTTTTTTGCGTCGCGAGCCATCTGCGGCCTGCATAGTCTTAGAGTTGAAATCCATTCCTTCAGGCCGCCTGGAATGCCGCGAGGAGCCCCAGAGGGCTCGTGGACATGTTCCGGGGCTACCCTTCGCTATGCTTCGGGTCTTCAGACTCGGGCCGGGCTCTTTAGTCAAAGCTGCTTCTGCGTCCTCGGGTTTTTTGAGGCAGATTCCAGTCCCAATCATGCTTCTCTTTCTTCCATACTCGTGGCAGCAGAGTTGCTCTCGGAGCTTGCTGCCAGTCAGACTACATGAATACAGAAACAATTCGAGTCTGGCACCGAGGGGAATGGTCCCGCCGGGAATGCCGGGCATGCCTCCCGGTATGCCGCCTCCTGGTATGCCAGGCACATGCTGGCATGTTTGCCTGTGACGGCCGTCAATGTTGGCTGCACTCATTCGCATCACGCATCGTGTAGCCTTGCCAGGCATGGGTCGCGGCATGCCACCCATGGGCCGGGGAGCGTGAAGCTTCGGCTCATGAAGCAGAAGCGGCTGTCAATGAGTGTGATGAAGACTCTAAGAGCATGTCAGGCCTGGAACGTCTTGACCAGATCAAGCCACTGCTGCTCCCGCTTTGCTAGGTGGCTGGTTGCAGTGATCGTTTGGCTTTGTCGCAGGCTACCTGCATAGTGCGCGCCAACCTTCAACATATTCCTTTTCGTAACGCGTTCGGAGCAGCAGTGCGTACGGTAGAAGAAGAGATGCGACGGCGATGTGCCAAAAATACCAGTGAGCACTGCCCAGAAAGTCAACCGAGGGCACACGTGAGTGAATATGTATGTACGTATGTATGCATGTATGTATTCATGTATGTATGTATGTATTTATGTATGTATGTATGTACGTACTTGTACGTATGTATGCATGTATGTATGTATGTATGTATGTATGTATGTGTGTGCCCGTGCCACAGCGTACGAAGACGGTCGGCCATTGTGCCGAAACAGCGTCAGCCTGTCACATGCGGGAAACCATGCCACAGAGTGGTGTGTTTTCTGTAGCTTCGGGCTGGGCGGGCATGTTCACAACCACATCCCCGGTGCTGTTTGAACGCTTGGCTAGTGGGGTTCGCTTGTAGTGTATCTACGTCGTTGCTAGACTAGTAATCTTCAGTCGAGCAAGAATCTTACTCGCTGTGTGATCCTCACCAGAAATGCTACTTGTTCGAGTGTTTCGCAAGATGCGTTGACACTGTGCCACTCTGCATGCAGAAGCTCGCTGGCCCCTGGTTCAAGGGTTCAAGGGGACGCCCTCCTTCGGCTCTTTGGGGTCTAGAAGACAGCGGCCCTTGAGTGTGGGCGAGTAGAGGAGCTGGCCCCAAGACATAGACAGTGGTGCCAGTAGCCAGCTACTCGTAATTAGCATCTGCAGCATTCATGCAGCCAGATGACAGGATGTGGACTGTAGATGTTCGAAGAGATCTTGTCTCAGGAACCCCCAGGCCCTCATTTTACGGAAGCGGGATCAGCAACACATGACCACGTCAGCAGATGTCAACAACCAAGAGGTCCAGATCTTCTTGTGCCGCGGGGGCAGTGCCCTGTAGTTTCGATCAGCATGGACTTGAGGCACGGTAACACAGCGTCGTGTCGGGCTACAAGGAATTGCGGCTTCACACGGGTAGGTGGGACTTCCTTTATGCAGAGATGAATTCAATTTGGCAAGTCCAGTCTGTCACTGGAATCGGCTCATGTCTGTGAGAATTCTCCTGGGCCCGTGAATAGTCTCAGGGAAACACAGAGCATGACGAGACTTCGAATGACTGACCAGAATAATGTTCCTGTGGCAGGCCACCGCCTCCACCTATGGGAATGAGCTTAGCCGCGACCACAGCATTGCTTCGTGGGGTTGCATGGAGTATTACTCATTCTGGTTGCAAAATAATTTTCTTGGGCACCTTGTTGCGCAGTGATGCATACTTCGCCGTATCTGCAAGGTCTTTGAGGGCAAGAGCTACAAATAGCTGATTGCATCGAAACGCAACCCATCTCCACGCTCAACTTCGCTCAATTTCGCCATACAAGGTTCGGAAACTACCATTCCCCTCTTTGCCACTCGTGCAGCACCTCTCCACTTAAGGATGAACATAACTAAGCTCCATCTCACTTTGGCCTGTGTAGGCCCAGCAAGCGCAGCAGCTCCAGAGCGCCAAGTTCATGCCGGCCCCGAAGCTGCGCCTCGGCTGTTTGGGACACTGACTCTGTCATGTCGAGTACCAGATGTCACTGGATTTCAAGAAAGCTATAGTGCCTGACCACCATAACGATGTGAAGCGAGACATAGGACACGTCAATATAGTCTTATAGAGGTTCGGCAGGAGCTACCTACGAAGCACCGAAAAATTGTTGTTTTGGCGGCTGCATGGTGAAATGCACACCGCGAAGTGTGAAATGTGCATGCACAAGGTTTTCCCGGGGAATAGAACACGGCTGCGATTCAAATGAGAGTCATTGCGAATTCGTATCGAAGACGAAGACATAACATGAGCTTGAAATTTGCGTCGATGAAACTTGGAGGTATACCGTTCTCGATGCATAGAGGTAGGATGACGTGTGCACAGCAGAGGTGGGCAAAGCAGGCACAGGCCAGCATGCACAAGGCCGAATCGATGAAATCCCTTCCCTAACAGTGATCAAAGTATTAAATGCAGCAGTATTGAGGTGGTCGTTTCAGTCATCGTGTGGGTCTTTCTTTTCGTCAACTACGTAATGACAACTTATTCTTGGACTGTCTGCTGCCATTTGCTTCTCCGTGAAAGTTCGTGTGTCAAACTTTGCCTGCCTCTGAGGCCTATTAACATGGGTGGTGAAGCACTCAGACACTGCACCATGCGCGCATTGGGTTTTGCTTTTGGCTTCTGATTCAGATGTACTTCAGGACTAAGCTCGTGTCTGCACGGTCCGCACTCGTAAATTCAATTGCACAGGTTAAAGAGTTGCCTCGCCAGGGATAAATCTACATGTATAGGTATAGTCGTACAGTAGTTCGCTCTGTCGTGCCCTCTGTGTCAGATTTTCTGCATTTTATCCGCTTCAGTTGATACATCTACCTGTTGCTCTGCACGCAGAGAGGGTCGATGGTACCTGCAAGGAGGCTTTGAGCGGCCCATCAGAGACGAGGAGTTAACTCGACATGTCATCTTAGCGGGCTCCTCCAGAAACGTCGCGTGCAGCTGTCCATGAGTCACCCAGTGGTACCTGAACCAAGAACTTCACGGCTGTGGCTGAGGGCTGCAGTTAAACCACGGCAACCCAACGATAAATACGTAGAACTAATCCGTCTTGCTGGCTTCTTCGCTGGCACGGCATGTGAAGGCTCGCCGCAAATGGGAGGCATGGGGCAGCAGCAGCCTTGGCAGGGCGGAATGCCAGGCAGGGACATCGCGGAGTGTAATACTGCGCTGCGAAGGTCAAGGCAGAAAAGGCATCCGGCTGTCGCGAGCACTGTCGGGCATGGGAACGGGCACATTCAGAACAGCGGCTGTTTACCCAGCATTGTGCAGCTGCATGCCGGAACCCTACTTGTAACAGCTTCTTGACGCCGCTGAATCAAACACATTGTACACATTCCATCAAAATGGGGGGGAGCCGCTGCGGATCAGTCTTCGCCTGTATCATGTCCATCGCTGGCAAGTAACAACTGCAAACCAGGTTCTCTCTAATATAGCTCACATCTTAATCTTCGCAGAGCCTTCATGTGTGAAATTCGATCTAGACTGCCAGGTGGACTCGGTGTCGGAGGAATGCAAACGCAGCCAATGTTCAGATCTCGGCTAGAATCGGGCCAAGGCTTCTGAGTTTCGGTAGTTATCGCGCTTCTTGAAAGCATGTCTTGTGATTCTTGAGATGAGATTCGCTGCTCTTTGATCTGAGCTCATAGAGCGAGATCTTGCGTCATCTCCAGACACCTACTGTGAGCGTCCGTGATGCCACTAGCCACGTGATCACTGTTCGCCTGAATCTACAACTTGCGATCCATTGCCGAACGATGTGCCGACAGTCTGTTTGACATTCCGCCGCCAAGCACAACCACCAGGTCCAACGGTTTGCAGCAATCCAACATGGGAATGAAAGGCCAGTGCCTCGGCGATTCCGCTGCAGTGTAGTGCAGTGTCACGGAGCCATACTACTGTATTTGACTGAACTGCTCGAAAATCGTATTTTCAGTCATGGTGCTAGCACAATCTTCCTGAAGCCCGGAGCCCGCCATCTGTAAAACCTGCGACCTTTCGGGAGGTGGAATGCGGCCGAACTGGGGCAGTATGCCACCGCCACTTGGCAGCACAGCGTCTCGACGCCTGGTCAGCAGTCTGGACGTACTATCACCGCCCCTCAGCTTCCGAAAGAAAAACTTCATGTGGTTCATGCGACATTGTGCTGAGCTTTGCCGAAGAATACACCAAGTCTAAGCAAGATACAGGAGCCACCAAAATTAGGGCCATCACTTTATAAGATCGTGTTGCTTTCTATAGCAACATCTAAGATGCTTGTCAGGGCTTTCAGGGTTCCTAGACCGGTTTTGCTTTTTCATTCGTGGGTGACTTGGTTCCGTGGCATGTGCTGCCGTGCAGTCGCTTGGATGGCATCGGCCGCAGTTGAGGCCCCAAACCCCCAGACCCCAGACCCCACCCTAGATCTCAAACCCCACCCCACACACCAAACCCCATGCCCCAAACCCCCAGATCCCAGTCCCCCAAACCAGCCACTCCCTCTCTCTCCTGTCTCACGCCTGCCATTTCCCGAAAAGGAGCCACTTACGCACGAGCCACTCCCGTCCAGCTCCCTCCTCCCAAAAGCACCTACTTACGAGCCACTTGCGGGCCTCTTACTGTCCACGGCCGGCCACGGCACCTCTCCACACACTCTTTGTTTGTGGACTCTGCTCGCATGCTGCACAGAGCCGCCAATGACATCAAATTTCACCATCGTGCGACGTCGAAAGGTGCTTCAAGAATGCGCTAGAAGACAGCCGCCGCATCAAGTCGCTCGTTACTTTACTGCTTCATCAGCGAATGCATGGGCGCACCCGTTCTGTTTCCAGCCTCACTAATACCTTCAGCTGAGGTAGGCCCCGTCCTTCATTACATGCTTCTTGTTTGCTTTTCCCGAAGCTTGTTCTTACATGCCACACCGATCCCACTCCTAAGACACTCCTGAACGCGACCCAAGTCGCTCACAAGACAATGGCACAAACTTTGCTGGCACCTCAATCCTTGACCAAGGCAGCAGCAGTTTGGTCCGGGCATGCAGCAGAACTTTTCTCAGCTCGGGCCTTACATCAGGGCTGGAGTCTCTCCGAGAGGCCTCTCTCATTCTGCCCTGAGGCCGCAGATGTTCCCACCGCAGCAGTCACTCGACTGCACCTTGCTTGCTCCAGCCACAGGGTCGTGCGCTGCAGCCTCCATCCATGTTGATTTTCTGGAGCTTCGGGGGTTTAAGGCAACCTCCGCCACTAATGCAGCCCAAGCAGAGTGTTTATGTCACAGTTTGCAACAGAGCTACTAGAAGCTTTGGCAATCCAGACTGACTCCAAGGCCAGTTGGCATGAGAGGCCCCTCAGCGGGCTCGCCAGGTGGACTGCAGCGACAGAGCTGCGGCTGAAGATAGATGGGGCTCCGGTATCGATGTCACACCGGCTAAGGGGCAGGGTTTGGCTGCAATGACTGCAGCCGCATACCGCAATGCGTGCAGCGTATCGGTCGTGCATCGAAGGAACAGCTACGGAAATCAGGGCGGACAAGGTGGGCTCAGCAGAGGCAATTAGCGGTCGAAATCGGACCAAGACGTTGAGTTGGCCTCATCCTGTTAGTTAGGAGGATTTTGCTTCGAGAGCCTGGACCGTAGCTAACTTGGAGATGGCTGTGACAGGTGTGGGCCCGGGCAGTGGTCTTTCGAGCCCAGGCAAGGGACCGAGGAAGTCTGCTAGGCTTCCAAGTTCCGAGCCGAATGATTTACACGTTCTGATGTTCGTTGGCAGAACAGGATAAGCCCCAGTTGCCGAATCTGGACTAGCTCCATTGGTCCATGCTGCATGCATCGCAGGTATCAGTCAGCCGCAGGCCTGCCAGCAGTCCAACGTCAAACCTGGGTTTGTTCGCCGTGTTGCCCTTTTTGCTGTTTTTTGAGAGGGGGAACAAAGGGCAAGTTTCAAGGTCCGGCACTCGGCCAGGACAGCGGTGATTCTACTAAGACTTTTGATGCTTAGCCGCTCGTTGTTGTCGCTCTTTGCATGCTTCACTCGTTTTGGGGTGCGACGGGCCGCAAGGAGCTGAAGAGAGTTAGGCATCGTGTCTGCATTCGACTTGTCTCTGAATCTAGCAGTGCTAGCAGTCCGACACTAAAGAGAAGGGCTCTACTTAAAGCTCGTGGGACCCGACTGAGAGCTGAATGGCAGGTTGTTCCGCCTCCCCCTGCTGGTGGACCTCCACCTGGTATGCAGTATGGACAATTTGGCCTGCCCAGTTCAGCCCCAAGCAAGTGTGCAGTGGTCGCAGATGGTCACAGATGCGGGGTGTCGACGTTGCAAGCTAAGTACCAGCCGAGGGCTGCACGGTGAGCATTGGAGGGTCAAGCGACGATCGTTTGGCTAAGGTCAGCAACGGTCGCTCACTCCTCAGAGTGATGCTTGACGCCCCCAGAGTCTCGCTTGTGCAGTGCACTTGCAATGGTTTTGTACATGTTACATGCTGCAATTCGCTTATGTGCATGCAAGCTCCGTGCCCTCACCGTCAGCAGTCTATCCGGTCCTCCTCCACTCTTGGCAAGATCCAGCACCTGCCCTCCCCCTGCCTCCCCCTCTGCAGGCGAGCGGGAGCACCCCCTCCACCACCGCCTCATCCGAACTGGAAGCCTGGTCAACCTCCACCGCCTCCTGGCCTGGGCCTTGGCTCTAAGACTCCTGTCCCAGTCATCGAAGATAGAAAACCGCAGGCTGCAGAGACAGCGTCGTTCACAGATGACTGGCTGACACGGGAAATCCATGTGGCGTGTCACGAAGCAGCCGTTCAAAACAGCATAGTTTCCTCTTCAATTCTCTCTGTCATCCTGCTCACGAGAGGCCCCGGTCCACCAGAGCGAAAACCCGGAGGTACGCTCGAGGCGCACTGCTGAGTCAACTTGCCCAGTGCCACAATACCTGCAGTTCGTGATAACGGTGGCCTCACGATCAGGCGGCCATGGCCGCAGCGGCAGCACTCGGTGCGGTCGGGGCCTGGGCAGGTTGGCGAAGTAGGAGCAAGACGAATGCGTATTGAGGCGGAAATTTCCGCAACGAGCGTTCTGTTGCTTCGAGATGGATTTGAATTTGGAGTGGGAGTTTGTTGAGACGAAAAAGCCAAAAGGACGCGAAACGCGCACTTTTTTGAGCGTTTCTCTCGCGTGTTTCTGCAAACAAAACTGCAGGGGCCTTTTCTGCTCTCTGCTCCGTTTGCAGCGCAGCGCAGCGCATCTGCGCCGGCCGAGGCTGCACCTGGCATGATGGAGGCCCTTTTGGCCAGAAGCCACATGCGTCGCGTTTTTATGTCCGGAGAGGTTTGTGGGCAAGTTGAGGAAAGGGGCAGTGTTGATTGCTGACTATGATGTTCTGCTGTCGAGGCGACTTCTGCAATTGACTTCACTGCCAAGTTGGAGGAGCATTGGCTGCTTCGCTCACAGCAATTCCCCGCATTGCAACAATGTGGCTGAAACTCGCGAGGACTTGAGAAGAAAACATCCGCAGGCTTGGATTGGATGTTCACACGTGCAGATCTGCATGAAGTGGGTAGGTGAACTGGATTTGAACCGTAGACAGACTGAGGGACTCGCGATAAGTGTCCGGTAGACTCGCGATAAGTGTCCGGTAGTGAACTCAAAAGCTCATTGAATCAAACGCGGTCCTCAGTGGCATATCGAAAGGTAAAGGTGCCATCGGATGCCGGGTGCCGAGAGACAGGAGTATGGCAAGTCTCCTCCCAATGCCACGACCGTCCGAGCTCAACTTGCTCAGGCATTTACCTGGAAGCCGGAAGAGTTAGAGGCCTGGTTTGCAAGCGGCGGTACCTCCAAGGCTCGCCCGCAAATGCCCATGGTCCAGACAGCTGCGTCGAACATCTCTGATATCGCTGAAACGGGTCTTATGTCTCTATGCGAGTCGTCGATGCATGATGTCGCATGAAGCCTGGACGAGAGCCCGACATGATGATCCACTTGCACACTGCGCCTTTACCCCTTCTGCGATTGGCAGACTGCACCGGCACCAGCGCCCGCGGCCCCGGCGCCACCTGCAGAAGCACAGACGCCGAAAAAGCGTTCGCATAGTAAGGCCGGGTGGGATCGGGTGGGATGTACTCTTTACTTATGAAGCCTCTCTCTGTGGACCATCCATGAAGCCTTGGTCCTGGCCCTGCACTCGCTTTGCAGGCCTTTGGCTACGAGGTTGAGGAGGCACTTCAGTTACAGCCAGGTCCCAAGACACGACAGGACCGCAGCTAGGAATCAGCAGGCGAAAGCTTGGCAATCGAGAGCGGTCAACATCAGGCAGCAGCTGCTCACCGGTTTTTCGGACCCCGAGTTCCAGGCACCACATGGCTGCGTGGCTATTGCTCATTCACTTGAGAAGTGTTCAGAGTTGCACTCCTTTGGGGTGAGATGTCCGGCCTAGAAGGTGTGATGCAAGGAAGGAGTGCACGGAGTTCAAGTTTGAAGGAAGGCCCTTCGTCCAGCCTTGCTAGCACGAGGAGAACCTGAAGAAGCTGCAAGCCCAGTACCCGGAGCGCAAGACCAAGGGCCACTACGACAGCATGTCCTATTTCGAGGCGGGGTCTGGAGGGAAGGGGACTTTCTGGCCGCTCCCCTGCAGGGAAAAGCCGTCTGGCCCCAGTGGCCCCAGCCCCAGCCTGGGCCCACGGCAGCGGTAAGAAAAAGGCTAAAGGGATCTGAAGGGGAGGCGGGGAGGGGATGAAAGGCACAGCATCTGTTTTCAGTGTCCCGCTTCCCAGGCCACCGGCCTTGGCCCACAGGGTCTCACGGTCAGATGGCTCACGGTGCTCAGTGTGACGGCAGTCCTACAGGACACACTGCTGTGTCGTTGGGTCTCTGTGTGCACTCTTCCACGTCGAGAATTCTAGCCTCCGTCCTTCTCTGAGAATGGTAGCAGCAACTCTCCTCTGAGTTAATTGTAGTGCGTTGCGAGACGTGTGGCACAGTTTCTGGCTCTGTCCAGCTGCACTCCTTCAGGGAGCGTGCCTCCAGTAGAGCTTCAAGCTTGCGCCTGTGCAAGCTGGGCGCCAACTTTTTGAGGTTGCCATTGGGCAGCCGAGCTCTTCCAGCTCCTCCTCTTGCGGCAGGAAGGTACAGAAAGATTGGAACTTCCCCAGTGAAACCGTGAAACCCCTTTCACTGATCAACAGATGGAAGTAGCACCTTCAGCCTGGCCGCTCTAGCCGAGCCTGTACGTAGCCCCATTCAACCGCACTCCCTCCGGAGTTCTAGCACTGCCAGTGCGGCTCAGGCGATGTGGAGATCGGATATGCCGGAGGAAGTGTCTAGACGTAACGCTGTTCGGCAAGTTGCGTGTCGTGGTAAGCTGCCGTTTCATGCAGTCTAGTCTTGGAAGGTTCCTGGCTTCGCTTGAAGCGTTTGTAGCCCAAGCCCATGGAAAGATTGCGCTTGCATAAAGCGGGCTTGGAGAGCATCTGCAAAGCCGGCCCTTGCACCCAAGGGACACCGTTTGCCGGCAGGCTTCCTGGGCTTTCCGGACCGAAGGTCGCTGAGCCAATAAGTGGTCGTGCCCTGTCGTGCCCATCGACCATGCTGCATTGGCTTGAAGTCATGCTAGGTTTCGTGTCGGAGGTTGAGATATAGTAAGGACGTCTGCTAAGCATTGTTGTGCTTGGGAATGGGACCCATCCATTCTGCAGCCGAAATGCCCTGATCCTGTCAAGACAGGGTTCTGCTGATGCAGGTTCCGAGCGCCTGCGCGACCGATTTGTGGTGGCTTCGCTGCCCAATCGTTTCACCCAAGCTCTACTGTCTGTGGAAGTTGGTACCCCTTCTCGAAGTCGGTTGTTTGGGGACTCGAGGTCGCATGTCTCTCGTTCGCCTTGCCGTGACTTGCATATTCCTCCACCCATACCAGTAGGGCAGATAGGTTTGGGTCTTAATTGAACTCCAAAGCATCCCGCCACCCCTGTCTCCATGTGGGCAGGCCTTCAATGCGCTGGCACATAGTGTCTATGCGAAGGCCTGGGGCCGACGACAGTGCAAGTTCTAGGAAGCTTCGTGTTGACGAATCGAGGTTCTCCCAGATTGGAAGCTGGCACCAACCTGGGATGGCGTTAGGGAGATGATCAACAAGATGTCGGATGCGCTACTACATCCCAAGGCGGATCGACAGAACTAGTGACCATAAGGCCATTACCTTCGGACACGAGTGCCAGTGGGTACGACACGAGTGGTCTCTGGCAGGTCAAAAAAGTGCAGGAAGAGATCAGCATGATGATGGGGCTGCCAGGGGCCTCTTGCACGTTGTCTCAGCGTTCTGCAGCACCCATACCAGTCCGTGCCGAGGCCAAGAAACGCACAGTTCGTGCCGCGTCCTGGCTGAATGGTGGCCCTTGTTACTTGTTGCATGACAGGATCACAAAAGTGACGAAGATTTCTTAAATTACGACTTGCAAGATTTGTCCTTCACGAGAGAAACTCAACGCGATGGGAAGTTCAAGTCACAGGATCCAGAGAGCCTCTGGCCTCTGTTTAGCTTCAGGCAACAAGTTTGAGAAGTGTCAACCAAAGACCTCAGCAGATCCTGCAGCATACTTCCCAGACCTAGCCAATAATTTCCTGCGTTGTCTCAAACCTCAGCCACCTGTCTCCATCAGTTGGAGTGCACCTACACCTTCCAAAACGAGGCCCTCCAAGGGATCCGAGCTGTTCCTCTACAGGCACTGGACCCTGTCTTTGTGTCGCGAACTGAAGCTCCGAAGCTTTGCGCGTCCTAGAGCCTCATTGAGATCTTGCTTCTACGGCACTGCTACGGCTTCATGGCTGCTTCATGAGTCTTCGTTCCTACCTGTGGAGATGATTGAGTCCAGTCTGCTGGCCAGGCCCGATGGCGATGCGCCAGGTGCAAGATCTTCGTTACCTTTGTTTCAGGCCGGACCCCCCAACGTGCTCAGCCCCTCAATGTGAAGGGTCATCCCAAGTCACAACGCAATATCTGGCGCGAGCCAATGTGAAATCGGGAGTGTCCTTTTGTGTAACTGCGGAAGAAAACGATGAAGCCGCCAGGATGAAGATGGCGACGAAGCACACGAGTTCCTGATTGAAGATCAGGACCTGGGCACGTGACGGTCTTTGACAATGCAGCGAAGGGCTCACACAACCCCAGTTTAAAGGCACTGCAATCACTCCTCGGGTGCAGGAAACCGGCGAGCTCAAGGTCCAAACTTCCAGTCTGAAGCAGGACCGGAAGGGCTCCGGATGAACCTGCCCTGCCCTTCGGAGCAACGACTGCGTGGAGGAGATGTGGTACGTTGTTGTCCACAAGCCGGCAGTCATGATTCGAGAACAGCCTGATGAGAAGGCCCGCGTGCGGGACAAGTTCGAAAGAACATTGAAATAGTGCGCGAGTGTAAGTATCGATCTCTCAGGCCAAGATGGTTGGCCGCAAGAAGGCCAGGAAGATGGGAGCCAGCCATGCGATGCTTGTGTGCGAAGAAGTGCAGCTACCAACACTGTGCAGGCTGGCAAAAGGCTGAAGGTTCAGCACGTGAAGGCCAGCCAGCCCATAGGAGATTTCTGAACGGTTTCAGTTTTTTGTGCAGCATCGAGCTGCAAGATATCAGCATGTCACTTTGCAAGCTTGAACGGAAGTGTGCGTGTATCCACGGAACAGACACGTTCTTGACAAGACCCTTGAACACCGACTCATTAGGTTTCAGGCATCAGTCCACATGGGGGACTAGCACTGGCTGAGATCCGAGTGTGTGGACTGCAACGCGTTTTGCAGGATGGTAAGTGGCTGCAGCTGGACAATTCCGAGCTGGTGAAGCTTGGCGTCCAGGAGGCACTCCTTGCTGCTCTTGCTGGCCCCTAAGCATGGACTCCGCTCCTGGCAGGCATGGGTCTTGATGGATCCAGTCGAAGCAGGACTGCCTCCCGGTCAACCTTTGCCACTTGGCGGCAGGGGCAATTCCAACACGTAAAAACTGTGAGTGAAGCTTCGCTCGTTCTTTGGATTCCTCCCGAAAAGAAGACTGCACCAGCATGCGACTGAGGTTGGAAAAAGTGGCAGCATGAGCACGCCATCACCTGCTCGTGGATCCGTCTTGCCTGAGCAAACCTGCATATCGCCTATGTGTAGTGCACTTGCGTCGCACAGCACTGGTCCAGTAGAGAAGGTACGACTCTGAATCTTACTGGGTGCTAGTCACAAGACACTTGTTGAAGGATCGCTGCTGTGCAAGTGTTCATTCCATCTAGGTCTGGCGGAGCATAGCAGGTGCCTCAAAATCGCCTCGAAGCCAGAAAAGAGAGTGTGTCCGTTAGTTAGTCTTACGCCGGTGCCTGCTTCCCGCTTGCTTTTCCTCGAGGCAAGGAAGCACCAACATGTATGCTCGCCACAAAAATCAAGAGCGGAGCTGCCTCAGTGCTTCGGGTGACTGAGTGCTTCAGGCTGAGCCGTTCCCGAGGCCCGTAGTCTCAAAGGTTGAGCCTTGTAGGTGCATCCTGTTTAAAGTACGTTTTAGTCCAAGTGCTAAGTTGAAGCCCTTTCGTCCTGCAATGAAACTCAGCGGCCTTGTGCTCCCCAAGTTACCGTAGCCGCAAGTGCACAGAGGCGATATTTCTGCCATGCTACTGCCGTGCTGTTTTGCGCCTGAACCACACCATGGTCACGTAGAGGATGCCACAAAGTTTCGAAGTGCATCGTGGAACTGCCTAGGAAATAGCCAGAGATGGGATGGACGCTCGGTCCGTTGTCGCCGTATTTCCAAGCATTCGTGGCTGACTGGGGGTTTTCGGGCATGGAGATCTTCTTGGCAACGAGGAAGGTATGCCATCAATTGCCAGCAAATGAACTGTCGTGGCATGTCAGAGATCCGCGTCCATGGAGGAAGCATGGCGAAGTGACGGGGCTCAGCATTGAAGCTAAGTGAAGAATCGAAGCCATGGCCGCAGCGCCAAGCAGAGGAAGGGCCTGATCCGAGCTGCCGCCCATGCTATTTGATGTTCTTCGCACGAGCTGTGTCCCTGGGATGGTGGGAGGCCCAGGTTTTGCCACCGATATACCCGAGTGACCAGGAGCTCGACGTCAGCAAATCCAAGTCAACCCGAAAGCTCCAGCTCCTCTCCGTGTGGCATCAACGTGTCATCAGGGTCTTACTGGTAACACGAAGACGTCCAAGTGACAAGCTTTACAGGAAAGACGAATTGCTCCTATGATCTCCTATTAAACGTTAGTTCAACCTATCCGACGCCAAGGTTCGCTTTGCCAGTAGCACGAGGCGAAGAGGACAGGGATGGATGCAATTCGCCACTGCTCGGCTTCGTGCATCGAGCAAGGAGACGTGCGACTTGCCGAATCCTGGTGAGGCAACGCAGAAACGCTGCACTTCAGTTGCAACAGGACGCTAGAAAACAGCAGCGAGACAGCCACTTCCAGGACGTGTTTTCGCACTGAAGAAATCGTTGGATTCTTTGGAACTGATTCTTGCCAAGGCTTCTCTCTCCGAAGAGACAGAGTCATGGTCACACGAGCACACATGCCAAAGGAAGGTGCGGCATTTAAAGGCGCCAGGGGCATTGACATGAAACGACACTGGCCGCGCAGCGACGGACGACTATGGATTGACCCTGCAGTGGTAAGTCTGTCACGGCAAGCTTTCCTGGGACGGTATTGTGCATCCAAGGTGAACGGAGCTGCACGGAATTGAATGCATTCCTTCGCATGCGCACAGACTTCGAGGCACCAGGGTTCATGCATGTCAACATTGGTTCACAGCAAGGTGTGATCCAGGCGAAAGTAGCCCATAAGCTCCCTCCTGCTAGCCTTCATCAATTGCGCGGCATTCCGTAGGCGATCGATGTGAACGTCTTGCGGGCAGCGGGTGAGATGAACAGCCACTCTTCTCTTGGAGCAGGGCTCGATCTTTCTCGGATTGAGAGACATCAGCCGGAGCATGCGGACACTAGACGGGCTTGACTGTTGGAACCGGGAGACTTCGTGACGTCCCCGGACGCATGACAACCACATGGCTCGACTGACATCAGACCGAACGATCAGCTGCTTTCCGGCTCAGGCTGGTTTTGGTGCCCGGCTGCTTTCCGAAGCTCGGCTTCGAAGGCTTCTCGTCGTTCCGGCCATGGCAGCGCCGTGTCAACGAGGGGCAGACCTTAGATAGCCTCGCATCTCAAGACGGTGTCTGAAATAATCCCGCGCCTGATCGTTAATCTTCGCCCGTTTCCCTGTAGCAATAGTTGGTTTTGCTCGGAAAACGATGACAAGAAAAACACAACACAACGCGGTTACTCAACACCGGTGGTTAGCTGCTAGAGAATGGTATCCAATGCCAACTTCGTCGTCATAGAGCCCTCCTGTTGTCCTAGAGCTTTGCACCCTTCATCATATGTGCAAGCTTACGCCCCCAAGCTCTGAGACTTGCATCAGGAGGTTTAGGAGTTCGGAGTCCCGGGCCCAAAATGTAGTGTGGAGCTAGGATGCTAAAACGATAGCGGAACGATAATGTTAGGTCAAAGACGGTAGAGTTTGTGAGTCGGGGTCTAAGTTGTGTTTCCGGACGGACAGTCTGCAATGAACAATTTCTCGGATGCCTCGGAAACACCTGTCGCTCTCAGCTTAGTCATGCTCCGCTCGTTCTCTGTTTGCGGTTCTCTTTGTCGCGAGAGCCCGGCATCGCGACCGAACCTTAAAACCCCTTGCCCCATCCCTAGTCGCCCTTGCCTTATGATGAGAAAAGCTTCGCATGCACTGGCAAAATGGATGTTTTCCGAAGCCTATAAGGAAACATGATAACATGGACACATTGCTAAGGTGCGTTGTTGAGAACTGGCTCATGCTTGCTTTGCGTTCTTCCATCGGTTCCATATTTCCTGTCCGTATGCTACTGCATCGTCTCGCAGAAACCCTTGCATTGTTCCTCGCACTGTATGCACTGTACTAAGCTCGGTCAAGCTCCCGATGTTTGCTCCATTCATATCAGGAAGCTTGCTTTTCTCGCAGCTGGCCAGTGAGATCAAGAAAGTCCCGTGCCCAAGCTGAACAATTTGCAAGGAAGTGCAGAAGTGCGGATGCAAACACTTGCTGACTGTCTCTGGGAGCGAGAGTTGTACGGTCTTTAGACCAACTTGTAGGATATTTCGAAGCATTGCTCGAACCCTATTACGGCGCTGTTCCCACCAGACAAGGCGTGACGACACTGGGCGCCGCCACGCCTCGAAGGCCATCCTCGCCGCTGAGGCAGAATGAGTCGCTTTCCCGCGAGCATCTGCAGCATACACGGTCGCGGAGCCTGCGGCTTGCAAAGCTTTTCCTTTCGTTGGTGACTGCTCTTCAGCTAGAACTTGCAGCCATGCGAGGCTAACTATGATGGAGCGAAACGAAGTTGGGGATGGTGGTGCTGGAAGCATTTTTGTGTAATCGAAGACTTTCTCTCGACTCAGTTCAGGCTGCCGTGCAAGAGCTGGTACTGAAGAACATGTCAGGCGCCGTCAAGTTTGGCGCTGGCTGTAAGGACGGCATCAGGTTCAACTGGCAAGGTGATCAGGTTTCCGGTTTTCTGACTTTGATTGAGAGCACATACCCTGGCACTGTCGTACTTCCCAGCATCTTGGCAATCATGTTGATCCCATGTTGATTGCTGCATGTTGTTCAAGCATCTTTGCCAGTAGCACGTCCTTCGCCCCCTGGTTCCACTTCGGCGCGCCGCTCGGGTTCATATTCAGTCTTTGAGGCAATGCTTCATGCTTCTTGTCTTTGTTCATTCGGCCATGACCAAGATGATTCACATGGGGTCCGCTTCTTATGACAGGAACTATGCGGTGTGCGTTTCAACAATCAACTGGTAGTCCCTCGAATGCGGGGAGCTGAAGAAGTGACAGTTCAGGCAGCAACAAACAGCAAACATCTGCA